>JAXIVD010001062.1:90000-103372 GCA_036785275.1 Cancer borealis
ATAACACAATAAAAAAAACCTAAGTTATACTAATGTCAAAAGGAGTGGCGAAAAAAAAGTAGCTAAACAAAAATGGATTGATGTAATTGCACGTTTTTCACATTACTGTTCAGCTGTAATCAATGTCACTGCACACGTGCACCAAGTATGGACACGTAGTTAGTTTTTCATCATAGTATTATGACGTATTCTTACTAATGTAAGATTTTTATAAAAATGGAGGAACTTATGTTTTATTGTTCTTTTAACAGAAAATAAGTGCATTGCCCAGCTTTTAACTTACTAAAGTTATGACACTCTTTACTAAAATAGATCTATTTGTCTATCTATGTATACCAAGATAGTATCCTCTTTAAAAGAGAGAGAGAGAGAGAGAGAGAGAGAGAGAGAGAGAGAGAGAGAGAGAGAGAGAGAGAGAGAGAGAGAGAGAGAGAGAGAGAGAGAGAGAGAGAGAGAGAGAGAGAGAGAGAGAGAGAGAGAGAGAGAGAGAGAGAGAGAGAGAGAGAGAGAGAGAGAGAGAGAGAGAGAGAGAGAGAGAGAGAGAGAGAGAGAGAGAGAGAGAGAGAGAGAGAGAGAGAGAGAGAGAGAGAGAGAGAGAGAGAGAGAGAGAGAGAGAGATTTATATGGAGTATGTTAGTGTGTAATGAGTGTGTGAGTGGTGTAGGAGCCGCTATACTACCTTGTGCAAGGCAAGGGAGTCTGGAGAGTCCTCGGGGTGAACTACAGCTCGCAGGACACGGTCAGTGGGATCACTTATGATAACCTCTTCATTCTCGTCCAGGATGTTGATGCCATAATGCCTGTCCCTCGCGGGGCCAAACACCTCCCACTCCAGGTCCACTTCCTCTTCGTCACTGCTGCTCTCCGCTGACTCCTATAGCGAGAATCATTAGCTGTTTTTACGATGTTCAGCTGGACCACACCTGGATGTAGCTGTTCCTCAATAGATATGTAGGGAAACCATCGCTTGAATTAAGTGTATGGTGAAGAAAAGTGCACTTAACCTGCGTCACATGACAAAGTTAACTGACATGAAAATACATTACAGAAGAGTAAGGTGAGATGTAAGTAAGTACACATCAACAGACTATTATCACACCTTGTTAGCGTTAGTGTTGGCCAGTGTGGCTTCCAGCAGCAGCATGAGCAACACGCAGAGTCTCATGTAGGCACACAAACCTTGCTGCATCTTGAACGTTTTTCCGGCGGGTGTCGGACTGGTGTCGATGTGAAGGCGGACCGCTGCCTTCCCTCCCCCCCGCTTCCCCGTAACATTTATACCTGCGAGAGAGAGAGAGAGAGAGAGAGAGAGAGAGAGAGAGAGAGAGAGAGAGAGAGAGAGAGAGAGAGAGAGAGAGAGAGAGAGAGAGAGAGAGAGAGAGAGAGAGAGAGAGAGAGAGAGAGAGAGAGAGAGAGAGAGAGAGAGAGAGAGAGAGAGAGAGAGAGAGAGAGAGAGAGAGATATTGGATGTAAACTGTTTATAAACTTAGCTAATGCAACCCTAATCATGTAATTTTCTGAACATATTTGTTTATAATCTGGTAACTGCAGTTTAATAATCTGTACAATTTATGGCACAGGTGTCCTCACACCTGTGAGGCTACAGGTGTTCTGCGAAGTATTCATGATCGCATGAAAGGTCCACCACCATCACCCACACGTAGTATTTGCTATTCATCTGCACCTGATGATCACACCAAGTATTGGGGTGACGGTTCACAGGTGTGCTGATACTTAAGTGTTCTATACCACTTCTCAAAAATAGATAAGATAAATAGAAAATAAATAATAGAAATAATAGATAAATTAAATCAAATTTATTTAAGTTAATTTTTTTCGACTGTTTATTAAATTGAAAGTCAAATAATTTCTCAAATATATGTGCGTGTATATATATATATATATATATATATATATATATATATATATATATATATATATATATATATATATATATATATAAACAAATACGTGAAATCATCCAAATATAAACAGTAAATTATCATAGCTTAGGTGAGGAGATTGACAAATTATAACACATGGTAAATTTCAAAACTGGAAAGCATTATATACACTCCACTTATTTTTAGTGCGTAACAGTAAAAGATTGATGAAAAGAATTTGAAGCAGAAGAAAGGAAGGATAATGAAAAGTAAGTACCGTGTTGTAGTTTTATGGTTTTGTGAGGACGTGATGAAGCGGTTGGCGTCCTGTACTCCTCTTGTTCCCATAAACCTACACTCAACAGCCTGTCTAATATGTGTCTATTGCATGTATATTATCTATTTGTACAATCAATTATATAATTAGTTTTCTCAAAAGCATCCTTAGTGTGTTTGTGTGTGTGTGTGTGTGTGTGTGTGTGTGTGTGTGTGTGTGTGTGTGTGTGTGTGGCACTGACCTGTATTGTGTGTTAATAGTCCATTATTCCTTTAGACCAGGGGACGTTTCACTTGTATTTAGTGTAAACTGTACACTTTATGAGGACTATAACCAGTTCAGCAAAGCACATGTAGGCTTTTAAGATATCTTGTGTTTGGAAGTGGGACCGATTACAGTGATTTGTAACAGTATTTTGTTACCATCCATTGTTGATTGATAAGACAGGTTTATTTTCGTTCAATTCAAGCTATTGCTTCAAAACTGTGATTTGAAATTGCTGAACAGAGTGAGTTTTCAATGAGCTCAATCCATGCTTCTTGACTGAGTCCATCATCGCGCGTATTTGCATATTTATTTTCAACAACAATATAAAGAACTCTTTGCTCTAATATAGGTCCCCAAACATCAAGATTCACTTATTAATGACTCATATTGTAGGTTAGAGCAACGCTTTATATGGAATTTACCGAACAGTCTGTATGCTACACGTATGTATGTATGTATGTATGCACCCGTGACAGGTACTTGGTGTGGCAGGATGTGTTCGATGAGGGAGTAAACCTCCGCGATGACACGGTGGTACACGTTTGGCAACACGGAGACAACCCGGAAGACTTCATGGCTAAGATTGATGAGGTAAGTTTAGGATTGAGAAGTAACAGGTCAGAGTCAAGTGAAGCAAGGCGATGTGTTTCATCACTTGCAACAGGAAAGACGAACCTTTTCATTATGTTTCAAGTGACATCTGATGGTTTCTTTACCATTCTTTCCTCCTGTTGGTACCTCAACCTTGATACGTTTGGCTGGGAATGGTTGGATTACTACACCTGTCTGTCCCATGATTCTAAGGGTGAGTTGCTTTTTTCTTGTGCTCTTAATTAAAAAATCGTTATCGGTTAACAAGGCAACGTGGAAAAGCGAAAATGTTCAGAAAGGTTCGTTGATATTATATATCAGCATTAACCTTGAATAAGAAATGCCTTATATTGGATTTGAAATTGTATTCTCTGGATCATTTATGTCTGAAAGTTGTGAAATTCAACTCATTCTCAATTTGCGGTTTGCAATATGACGTATGAGCATCTTATTCTTTGATCTTTGGTCAACTCAACATCATTATTCTTCATGCAAGTTTTCACTCGTCTCACTCAGTATTGCATTAGGATTGCAGAGGTACTATTCGTAGTGGTTGAAGAGATTCCTCTTAATGCGCAATCTAGTAGTTGATAGTATGGTTATAGTTCGGGCAAACTAGTGTCACATACTAGTTGCTATATGCACCAGGTAATCGCCTCTTTAACACTATTCCTTTTTGTTATGAAATAAGTGACCTGTTGCATATAATTTAAACTAAATGGAGCGGAGGAGAGATTTATAGTATGCAATACATATAATTACTGGGATCTCCAAAATCTAGACAAGAAAACCTACTTGATAAATTTACTTCTGAATGTTCTGTAATTAAACTTTTATTAAGTTTTCTTATTTTACTTCCAAGTGTGGGCATCAAGGCTAAAAGTAACCTGCACAACATAGATGCTGTTGATAGAAATGCACAGTAGATGAGAATGTGCCACTCAGAGACCCCTTTACCACTGAGAGTCCATGTGCCACTCATGGTCCGTTTCCCCTCCCCTCCTTCGGGGTGGGGGCCCCCTTCTCTCTTTCCCCCACCCCTCTCCATTTCTCACACACACATATATATATATATATATATATATATATATATATATATATATATATATATATATATATATATATATATATATATATATATGTATATATATATATATATATATATATATATATATATATTTTTTTTTTGTTTTGTTTTGTTTTGTTTTGTTACGGTCACACCGTAACGGACACGGTTCTTATGCCCTAGTGCCGGGTGTCCACTCATGAACAATCCAGTCACAACCACGTTACGGGCGTGTACGAACTGTAGTGCTGATGTTTATACGTCTTTTTAACCCACCAAAGGACAAGGAAAGTCGACTATCCCGTAGGACTAGTCACTCCAAGGGCCACACGCCGGTGGCTGGACAATAGGCTTTAAACAAGAAGTGCCTGGTTAAGGAACCTATGCACTCTTAGCCCCCACACACAGCACCTACAGCCACCCCGTTAACGTTAAGAGGTCGCCAGTTCTTTTAACCCTCCAAAGAACAAGGAATCTCCCAGTAGTAACCACCTTCTCCTCCTTACATTCTAAAGAGACTTACAGTGAGCACAAGATTACAGTGTCTAGACAAGGAGCAATCGCTCCAACCAGAATACCGCCCACAAGGTGTCTTTACACCCACTTCTGGTTGAATAATAACTTCTCTCGACTCCAATAACACCCTGCAAAGTAGCCTCCCACGAGGGGACTCCGTACAGTGCGTTATATGAGTCGTAATTAATCAACACTGAGACGGGATTACTCCTCGTCTGTGTTCTCAAACAAGAGGCCCCTGATGACAGGCTCTCTCTCTCTCTCTCTCTCTCTCTCTCTCTCTCTCTCTCTCTCTCTCTCTCTCTCTCTCTCTCTCTCTCACAATGAGGACAACGAAGACAACGCCGAAAAAAGCAAACAACGCCGACAAAGCGGACAACGCAGACAACGCCGACAAACGCAGAAAACGCCGACAAAACGCAGACAACGCCGAAACTACTTCCCCGAGACTGAACAGTCTGACAAAATTCTAGGTGGAGTTCACCGCTAGTTAGGTGGTAATGATACTGTCACCACACTCGTCTCTGTGCTCTGGCTTGTAACCGTTTCCTCTACAGACAGGGCCCTGCTGTCTAGCTACACAAATATACCCCTTATCTAATAGGCCAAACACATAACCCACTCCCTTAAATATGAGGAGGTTACAGGCAAAATAATGCCAATTAGTGGGGAGCTCAGAGCGCGAGGTGTTCTTGGTGATGGCTAGCAACTAACTGCCTCTCTCACGGCATCTCAGCTCCCAGCTGCCCAGGCAGAGATGCCAAATCGCACCACCGACGCGCCGTTTCTCACACACCGCGCTGCATCGACAAACATAGCCTAATAATTTCTCTTTCACAAAATCACCACAGGCCACAGAGACGACGCAGGACAACAACAAACATACGAGAGGATGCAGAAAGGAATTGTCTACAAGATAGGATACCTTGCAACACAAAGAAGAAAGAGGGAAAGTCAGGAAAATTAGGAGAATGAGAAGACCCGAAATTCAAGTAAAAGCCTAACCAAAACTCGCTGGCAACTCTCTCTCTCTCTCACTCTCCCGCCACGCCTGGCTACGTGACCTTGAGACACACATACCGCGCATTTCCTCTCTCTACCTCCACGTCTGGTCTTGGCCACGTGATTTGCAAACAAAAGACGTAACGCACAGACATGTCACGTAGACACGTCTCCAACACTTCCCGTAGGGTGGGGCCCACAACACGCCCCCCCTTAAAGGAAAATTTTTTGTAAGTCTTACGGACTTATAAAAAATTTTAAGCGGACTGAGTTATTCACTGGCTCGCGACAAACAATCGGCCACAACATTGTCTACCCCCTTAATGTGGCGAACCTCTAGGTTATACTCCTGCAAGAGTAAACTCCACCGAGTGAGTCGCACATTTTTGAATTTAAACTTGTCTAAAAATTGCAAAGAAGGACTATGGTCAGAATAGATGGTAACTAGGGGACCATAGGCCGGGACATAGATTTCGAAGTGCTGCAGAGCCGAAAGAATAGCCAGTAACTCTTGTTCAATAACAGAGTAGTTCCTTTGGGCTGAAGTAAACTTCTTAGAGAAGTAGCAGACAGGATGATTCACTTGGTGTTCGTCGGGCTGCATGAGAACTGCGCCCACCCCGGCCTGGCTGGCATCGACCGCCAAAGCAAAAGGCCTGGTGAAGTCCGGAGCCCGTAAAACTGGCTGACCACACAAGAGGTCTTTTACTTGGGAAAAGGCGCTCTCACACGCCTCACTCCACACCCACCTCTTCCCCTTTTGCAAGAGGTCAGTCAAAGGTGCCAGCAAGGTGGAATACCCTGGCACAAATCGGCGGTAGTAGCCCACTACCCCGAGGAACCTCTGCAGAGCGCGGCGACAGGTCGGTGCGGGGAACTGCCTGATCGCCTCCACTTTGGCTTCGGGAGGAGTGATGTAGCCGTGGCCCACCACATACCCCAAGTACTGGACCCGAGCCTTAACAAAGTCACACTTGTCCAGGTTGACCACCAACCCAGCCTCCTGGAGTCGTGCAAACAGTGCCTCCACATTGTCAAGGTGGTCCGACCAACAGGTGTCATAGATGACCACGTCATCGATGTACACGACGCAGTGCTGGAGTCCATCCACCACCTAGTCCATCAAACGTTGGAACGTGGCTGGGGCATTTTTAAGTCCATAGGGCATCACCTGGCACTGATAGACTGCCCATTAGCCACAAAACTAGCTATTTCTTTAGCACGGTCCGTGAGAGGAACCTGCCAGTAGCCCTTCACCAAGTCCACCTTTGAGATAAACGTGGCCCCTCCAATACGGTCCACTGAGTCATCCACCCGGGGCAACGGGTAGGTGTCGGCCTTGGTAAGTGTATTGACCTTCCTAAAGTCAATGCAAAACCTGACCTTACCGTCAGGCTTGGGTTGAAGGGTAACAGGCGAACTCCACTGGCTATACGTCCTCTTAATCAGGCCGTGCTCCAACATATACTCCAGCTCCTTCTCCACCAACTGCTGCTTCTGGGGATTCACTTTATATGGAGCCAGCTTAACTGGAGTGGACTCCCCCACATCAATGTCATGTTGAATCAGGCTTGTTCTGCCTGGGACATTGTCAAAGACAGAAGGGTACCTTCCCAACCGCCGAAGCATCTCCTGCTTCTGCACCTCTCCCAGGTTTTGCAACTTTTCTTCAAGGAGCAGCGCACTGTTCTGTTCCCAATGCTCCGCGGGGATTACAGGTTCTGAACCCATTACCTCGGTGGCCTCCTCTGCACGGCAGAAAAATAAAACTAAAGATGCCTCCTTCTTGGCAGAACTAAAACAACCCTCTGGGTTCTTTCTACGGAAGTAGGGCTTCAGCATATTGACATGGCAAAGCTGAGCCCTCTTACGCCGATCAGGAGTGGCCACCAGGTAATCTAAATCCCCCACCTTCTTCTCAACCACATAAGGGCCACAGTAACGGGCCGCAAGCGGCTGTCCTTGTAGAGGAAGCAACACCAACACCTCCTCCCCTGATGCAAAAGTGCGATACTTGGCCTTCTGGTCGTAGTATCCCTTCATCTTCTTCTGGGCAGCTCCGAGATGGTGTTGAGCCACCTCCAGCGCGTTCACCAATCTTTCCCGAGTCCTTAACACGCTCTTCAAGAGCGATTCGGGGCGGTCCGAGTGGGGAGCACACCAGGCTTCCCGTACTAAATCCAACGGACCGCGCATCCGATGTCCAAACACCAACTGATTGGGGGAAAACCCTAAGGACTCAGTAGGAGCTTCCCTCACAGCAAACAAAACATAGGGCACCGCCTCGTCCCAGTCCTTCTCTCGTTCCAAGCAGAACGCCTGGAGCATAGTTTTGAGCGTCTGATGGTGCCGCTCTAATGCTCCCTGCGACTGGGGATGATAAGCACTAGATAGAATGTGCTTAATCCCCCACTCGGTCATAGTCTTTGCGAACAACTTTGAGGTGAAGTTGGTCCCTCGATCAGACTGAATCTCGGGAGGTAGACCAAAATGGGTAAAGAAGTTGAGGAGAGCCTTAAGCACAACTCGTGCGTGGGTACTCCTCACCGGTATAGCTTCTGGGTACCGGGTCGTTACATCCATAATGGTCAACAAGTACTTATGACCGGCCATGGAAGTAGGGAGGGGCCCCACCATATCGATCAGGATCCGGGTAAAAGGAGGATCCACAGCGGGAATAGGGTGCAAGGGTCCAACAGGGGGATTTTGGTTGGCTTTGCCCACTATCTGACAGGTGTGACAACTCCTTAGCAACTCTGTAATCTCTTTGGCCATACCAGGCCACCAGAAATTGCCCCGCAGTCGGGCGAGAGTTTTGTGAACCCCGAGGTGTCCAGCCATAGGTCCCTCGTGTGCTAACAGCACCAGGGCTTCCCTCAACTCCTGAGGCACTACAACCTGTAGAACATCACTCCCATCACTCTCCCTCGACCTGCGGTGTAACACCCCCTTCTGCAGCAGGAACTCCTCTATTCCCCTTATCTCCTTTCCCACCTTAGCAAAATAAGAGGTCAATTCTGGGTCCCCTTTCTGTCCCTTGATGAGCAACGCCGGCTCAATACAAGTAAGGTTGGACGGGACCACAGGATCTGTCGGCAGGGGCGGTACCGACACTTCCCTGGTTCTGTCCCGGGGCCTGAGGCGTGGTGTGGACTCATCCACCACTTCCTCATCGGCCAAAAAGGATGGACCCTCCAGGTGGGCCTCACCCGCCAAACAGTCACCAGACAAGGGAACAGCCTGTTCCCTGTCTCCGGTACACTCCGCAGGGGTGGGAGTCTCCAACTCCCCCGCAGAGTTGGAAGTCTCCCCTCCCTCGGAGGTGACCCCCAACAAACTGTCTGACACACCAGGCTGGGGCCCGGACTGAGTACCGAGACCCACAGCCTCACAACCAGGAAACACCACCGCGTGGGTGCTTCCTCCGAGGTGCCCCGCAGAGTGAGGAATGCCAACACAAGACTCCTCTGTCCTCAACACTCCTTCCTCACCTTCGGCGACAACCTCTACCGAGTCAGGTGCTTCTATGGGTGGTTCTGCACTGCGGCAGTCAGCCCCCACACCTTGACTCACTGGAGAGCCCGGCTCTGGCTCATCCAGTTGACAAACACTGCTCTCGTTTGACGGTGACCCTGCTATGTCGCAGTCAGCCCCTAGAGTAGCAGCCGGTTCCACCCGTCTAGCCTGAGACCGGGTGACAACCCCAACAACTTCCTCCTCACTGCCCTCCAACACCGGTGACTCTGCCTCTTTGCAGTCGGCCCCAGGAGCGGCAGCTTCTTCCTCACCACTGTTCTCCTCTTCTGGTAGCCCTGCTCTGTCGCAGTCGGCCTCAGGAGCAACAGCCTGCATCACCCTCTCGGTCTGCGACCGGGTGACAACAGCAACAGGGTCGGGCACACTATCCCCCGACACCTCAGAAGCCTCACCTCCCGTAGGGGTGGGCACCCAAACTCTCCCTCCTGCTAGGTCATTCCCTAGCAGGAAATCAACACCTGCCACAGGCAGTTGTTCCGCCACTGCCACTTGAGCCGAAGTGGTGATCAGTGGACACGACAGCTTCACCTCAGCCGTCACAAACTTCTCGACAGCGTTGAGGCCCCTACACAACACTGCCTTTGAAAAAGTCACCTTAGTCCCGGTGACATTTCGGCACACGGACTGTTGTGCGCCAGTGTCTCGCAAGACAGTAACAGGATACTCGCTCCCGTCAATTTCGACAGTGCCCCCACACAGAAATGGGCGACACCAGTCCAGCTCCGAGTCAGCTGGAGTCACAGAAGCAACAACAGGGGAGGAAACAGGTGAAACCGCCTGAACCCCCTCCTCACAATCCAACACAGGCCCATCAAAAGCTTTATCTCCTTCGTGAACCTTAGGAGCGAGCAGTCTCACGACCCTGGTCAGGCCACACCAGCAAGGCAACTGGTTTCTGGGGTGTCTTGGAGGGGCCCACTGTCACAAGTTTGGGACATTGAGATCGAAAATGTCCCTTGGCATGGCAGTTATAGCACGTAGGTTGGTTATTGTACTTTGGAGTACTAAAGGTCATCTTTCCTCCTGACCCTCCTTTTGGCCCTGAAGGGGCAGCGGGGGATTGAGACTTGACGAACCCGCTCTTATTGCCAAAGCCGTGACTTCGGGGAGGGGAACGTGGAGCACCAGAACCAGCACTACCACCGCCCCCTGGTCCTCGTGGTCCTCCCTCTTTGAATCCACCTCCAGCACGAGGCTCCGAGCTAACACATGGTCGTCAGCCCAGGTGGCAGCCTCCTTTAGCGTCTTAAAACGCTTCTCCCTGAGGAGAGGTACCAGTTCCTTATCAGCAGCATTAATGAACTGCTCCATGACCATCAACTCCTCCAGATCGCGTAGAGTATCCACTCCCTCACTCATGATCCATCTCTTAAATGCCTGCTCTAAATGGCGGGCACACTCGAGGTAAGAATCTCCGGGTCTCTTTTTCCCACCTCTGAACCTTAAGCGATAGGCTTCGGGCCGCAACTCGTAAGCCCTCAATATATCAGCCTTAAAGTCCTCATAGCTTTCTAGGTCTTCCACCGACATATTGTCGTAGGCCTCCAATGCCCTGCCTTTCAGCTTATTGGCCACAAAGCCAACCCATCTTCCTTCTGGCCAACCAAACTCAGCCTTCTTCTTCTCAAATCTTCTAAACCATTCTGCAACCCTCTGCTCGTCAAAGTCAGGAATGAGCTGCAGACTCCTTACCATCTGGCGCTCAACTGAGTTCTCTCCTTCTCCTCCCTTATGAGTTGAGTTGGCCCCAAGTCTAGATCTTTCCCATTCAAATTCTCTATGCTTTTCCATTTCCAACCTTCTAATTTCTAGCTCTTCCTTTCTTGCTTCTCTCCTCTCTTCAACTTCTAACGCCACCCTTCTCGCGTCAGCTTCGGCTTCCAACCTTCTAGCCTCTCTCCTCTCTTCAGCTTCTAACTCCAACCTCTTCATTTCTAGTTGGAATCTTAATTCCTCCGCCATTCCGACGGACTGGAGGTTGCCAGTAATACTGGCAGCTGGGCTCACTCTCCTTGAACCCATCACGTTCTCAAAAGAACCAACACGGCCCGTTATATGCTGCAGGGGCTGTTCAGGCACTTCCTGAGCAAAATGCAATTGTCCTGTAGTACTATGCTCACTAACAGGCCGATCTTCACCTAGGCATGGCTGTTCACTAACGCCATGTACAGGGCTGGCTCGGGCCGAGCCATCCTCAAGGGGAGTAATTACATTACGTTGGTCTTCCATTGTCACAATGTGTGTGGGCTCACACTAACAACACACTAACACTGTTTTTCGACTCACTGTTATCCTTTAGAATCCTGGCGAGGTCGCCAATTTTGTTACGGTCACACCGTAACGGACACGGTTCTTATACCCTAGTGCCGGGTGTCCACTCATGAACAACCCAGTCACAACCACGTTACGGGCGTGTACGAACTGTAGTGCTGATGTTTATACGTCCTTTTAACCCATCAAAGGACAAGGAAAGTCGACTATCCCGTAGGACTAGTCACTCCGAGGGCCACACGCCGGTGGCTGGACAATAGGCTTTAAACAAGAAGTGCCTGGTTAAGGAACCTATGCACTCTTAGCCCCCACACACAGCACCTACAGCCTACAGTTAATGTTAAGAGGTCGCCAGTTCTTTTAACCCTCCAAAGAACAAGGAATCTCCCAGTAGTAACCACCTCTTCCTCCTTACATTCTAAAGAGACTTACAGTGAGCACAAGATTACAGTGCCTAGACAAGGAGCAATCGCTCCAACCAGAATACCGCCCACAAGATGTCTTTCCACCCACTTCTGGTTGAATAATAACTCCTCTCGACTCCATTACACCCTGCAAAGTAGCCTCCCACGAGGGACTCCGTACAGTGCGTTATATGAGTCGTAATTAATCAACACTGAGACGGGATTACTCCTCGTCTGTGTTCTCAAACAAGAGCCCCCTGATGACAGGCTCTCTCTCTCTCTCTCTCTCTCTCTCTCTCTCTCTCTCTCTCTCTCTCTCTCTCTCTCTCTCTCTCTCTCTCTCTCTCTCTCTCTCTCTCTCTCTCTCTCTCTCTCACAATGAGGACAACGAAGACAACGCCGAAAAAGCAAACAACGCCGACAAAGCGGACAACGCAGACAACCCCGACAAACGCAAAAAACGCCGACAAAACGCAGACAACGCCGAAACTACTTCCCCGAGACTGAACAGTCTGACAAAATTCTAGGTGGAGTTCACCGCTAGTTAGGTGGTAATGATACTGTCACCACACTCGTCTCTGTGCTCTGACTTGTAACCGTTTCCTCTACAGACAGGGCCCTGCTGTCTAGCTACACAAATATACCCCTTATCTAATAGGCCAACAGATAACCCACTCCCTTAAATATTAGGAGGTTACAGGCAAAATAATGCCAATTAGTGGGGAGCTCAGAGCGCGAGGTGTTCTTGGTGATGGCTAGCGACAAACATAGCCTAATAATTTCTCTTTCACAAAATCACCACAGGTCACAGAGACGACGCAGGACAACAACAAACATACGAGAGAATGCAGAAAGGAATTGTCTACAAGATAGGATACGTTGCAACACAAAGAAGAAAGAGGGAAAGTCAGGAAAATTAGGAGAATGAGAAGACCCGAAATTCAAGTAAAAGCCTAACCAAAACTCGCTGGCAACTCTCTCTCTCTCACTCTCCCGCCACGCCTGGCTACGTGACCTTGAGACACACATCCCGCGCATTTCCTCTCTCTACCTCCACGTCTGGTCTTGCACGTGATTTACAAACAAAAGACGTAACACACAGACATGTCACGTAGACACGTCTCCAACACTTCCCGTAGGGTGGGGCCCGCAAAATATATATATATATATATATATATATAATATATATATATATATATATATATATATATATATATATATATATATATATATATATATATATATATGTATATATATATATATATATATATATATATATATATATATATATATATATATATATATATATGTATATATATGTACATATATATATATATATATATATATATATATATATATATATATATATATATATATATATATATACATATATATATATATATATGTATACATATATATATATATATATATATATATATATATATATATATATATATGTATATATATATATAATATATATATATATATATATATATATATATATATATATATATAATATATATATATATATATATATATATATATATATAATATATAT
>JAXIVD010001063.1:0-47500 GCA_036785275.1 Cancer borealis
ACCTCACCACCACCACCCACCACCCACCCACCACCAACCTAACCTAACTAACCTAACCTAACCTCCGATACCTAACCATACCACCAAACCTAACCTAAATACCTAACCTAACCTAACCTAACCTAACCAACCTAACCTAACCAACTAACCTAACCAACTAACCTAACCTAACCTAAACACAAACTACACCTAACCTAACTAACCTCCAACCTAACCTAACCTAACCTAACTAACCTAACCTAACGAACCTACCCTAACCTAACCAACTATAACCTAACCTAACCTAACCAACCTAACCATCCTAACCTAACCATCCTAACTAACCTAACCTAACCTAACCTAACCTAACCTAACCTAACCTAACCCACTAACCTAACTAACCACCCTAACCTAACCTAACCTAACCTAACCTAACCTAACCCAACCGAACCTAACCTAACCTAACCTAACCTAACCTAACCTAACCTAACCTAACCTAACCTAACCTAACCTAACCTAACCTAACCTAACCTAACCTAACCTAAACTAACCTAACCTAACCTAACCTAACCTAACCTAACCTAACCTAACCTAACCTAACCTAACCTAACCTAACCTAACCTAACCTAACCTAACCTAACCTAACCTAACCTAACCTAACCTAACCTAACCTAACCTAACCTAACCTAACCTAACCTAACCTAACCTAACCTAACCTAACCTAACAACTAACCTAACCTAACCTAACCTAACCTAACCTAACCTAACCTAACCTAACCTAACCTAACCTAACCTAACCTAACCTAACCTAACCTAACCTAACCTAACCTAACCTAACCTAACCTAACCTAACCTAACCTAACACTAACACTCCTAACCTAACCTAATAACCTAACCTAACCTAACCTAACCTAACCTAACCTAACCTAACCTAACCTGTTTAACCTAACCTTAACCTAAACCTAACCTAACCTTAACCTAACCTAACCTTAACCTAACCGGTTAAAACTGGTTAAAATAGAGGTTAGGTTAGGTTAGGTTCGGTTAGGTTAGGTTAGGTTAGGTTAGGTTAGGTTAGGTTAGCTTTAGATTGGTTAATAGAGGTTAAGATTAGGTTTAGTTAGGTTAGGTTAGGTTTAGGTTAGGTCAAGGTTAGGTTTAGGTTAGGTTAGGTTAGGTTAGGTTAGGTTAGGTTAGGTTAGGTTAGGTTAGGTTAGGTTAGGTTAGGTTTAGGTTAGGTTAGGTTAGGTTAGGTTAGGTTAGGTTAGGTTAGGTTAGGTTTAGGTTAGGTTAGGTTAGGTTAGGTTAGTTAGGTTTAGGTTAGGTTAGGTTAGGTTAGGTTAGGTTAGGTTAGGTTAGGTTAGGTTAGGTTAGGTTAGGTAGGTTAAGTTTAGGTTAGGTTAGGTTAGGTTAGGTTAGGTTAGGTTAGGTTAGGTTTAGGTTTAGGTTAGGTTAGGTTAGGTTAGGTTAGGTTAGGTTAGGTTAGGTTAGGTAGGTTAGGTTTAGGTTAGGTTTAGGTTAGGTTAGGTTAGGTTAGGTTAGGTTTGGTTAGGTTAGGTTAGGTTAGGTTAGGTTTAGGTTAGGTAGGTTAGGTTAGGTTAGGTTAGGTTAGGTTAGGTTAGGTTAGGTTAGGTTAGGTTAGGTTAGGTTAGGTTAGGTTTGGTTAGGTTAGGTTTAGGTTAGGTTAGGTTAGGTTAGGTTAGGTTTAAATTAGGTTAGGTTAGGTTAGGTTAGGTTAGGTTAGGTTAGGTTAGGTTAGGTTAGGTTAGGTTAGGTTAGGTTAGGTTAGGTTAGGTTAGTTAGGTTAGGTTAGGTTAGGTTAGGTTAGGTTAGGTTAGGTTAGGTTAGGTTAGGTAGGTTAGGTAGGTTAGGTTCGTTAGGTTAGGTTAGTGTAGGTTAGGTTAGGTTAGGTTAGGTTTAGGTTAGGTTAGGTTAGGTTAGGTTAGGTAGTTAGGTTAGGTTAGGTTAGGTTAGGTTAGGTTAGGTTAGGTTAGGTTAGGTTAGCGTTAGGTTAGGTTAGGTTAGGTTAGTGGTTAGTTAGGTTAGGTTAGGTTAGGTTAGGTTAGGTTAGGTTAGGTTAGGTTAAGGTTAGATTAGGTTAGGTTAGGTTAAGTTAGGTTAGGTTAGGTTAGGTTAATTATATTAGGTATTAGGTTAGGTTAGGTTAGGTTAGGTTAGGTTAGGTTAGTAGGTTAGTGTTAGGTTAGGTTAGTTTAGGTTAGGTTAGGTTAGGTTTAGGTTAGGTTAGGTTAGGTTAGGTTAGGTTAAGTTAGGTTAGGTTAGGTTAGGTTAGGTTAGGTTAGGTTAGGTTAGGTTAGGTTAGGTTAGGTTAGGTTAGGTTAGGTTAGGTTAGGTTAGGTTTAGGTTAGGTTAGGTTAGGTTAGGTTAGGTTAGGTTAGGTTAGGTTAGGTTAGGTTAGGTTACGTTAGGTTAGGTTAGGTTAGGTTAGGTTAGGTTAGGTTACAATAGGTTAGGTTTGGTTAGGTTAGGTTAGTTAGGTTAGGTTAGGTTAAAAAAAGCCGTTAAACTCGGATAAAACCGGTTAAAACTGGTTAAAACCGGTTTATACATTGGTTGAAACAGGTTAAAACAGGTAATAAATTGTTAAAAATAGTTTAAATAAACGAATAAAACCGGTAAAAATTACTTAGGTTAGGTTAAGTTAGGTTAGGTTAGGTTAGGTTAGGTTAGGTTAGGTTAACTAACGAACAAAATATTTTTTGAAAAAGTTTTTGTCATTTTACTGCGAAAATATTACTCCTAGAGGATAAATGCTTC
This sequence comes from Cancer borealis, assembly GCA_036785275.1. NCBI lineage: Eukaryota > Metazoa > Arthropoda > Malacostraca > Decapoda > Cancridae > Cancer > Cancer borealis. Next base: position 2,758 of record JAXIVD010001063.1, read on the forward strand.
AATACAAAAGTGTTCAACTTAAAAAGTTCTATATAAAACTGCTATCCATTTTCAAATAACCCAAATAGTTTTTGATTAACGAACAAAATTATTTTTGAAAAAGTTTTTGTCATTTTACTGCGAAAATATTACTCCTAAAGGATAAATGCTTCTATACAAAAGTGTTCAGCTTAAAAAGTTCTATATAAAACTGCAATCCATTTTTAAATAACTCTAATAGTTTTTGATTTACGTTCAAATTTATTTTTGAAAAAGTTTTTGTCATTTTACTGCGAAAATATTACTCCTAGAGGATAAATGATTCTATACAAAAGTGTTCAGCTTAAAAAGTTCTATATAAAACTGCAATCCATTTTCAAATAACTCAAATAGTTTTTGATTAACGTACAAAATTATTTTTGAAAAAGTTTTTGTCATTTTACTGCGAAAATATTACTTCTAGAAGATAAATGCTTCTATACAAAAGTGTTCAGCTTAAAAACTTCTATATAAAACTGAAATCCATTTTTAAATAACTCAAATAGTTTTTGATTAACAAACAAAATTTTTTTTGAAAAAGTTTTTGTCATTTTACTGCCAAAATATTACTCCGAGAGGATAAATGCTTCTATACAAAAGTGTTCAGCTTAAAAAGTTATATATAAAACTGCAATCCATTTTCAAATAACCCAAATAGTTTTTGATTAACGTTCAAATTTATTTTTGAAAAAGTTTTTGTCATTTTACTGCCAAAATATTACTCCGAGAGGATAAATGCTTCTATACAAAAGTGTTCAGCTTAAAAAGTTCTATATAAAACTGTAATTCATTTTCAAATAACTCAAATAGTTTTTGATTAACGTACAAAATTATTTTTGAAAAAGTTTTTGTCATTTTACTGCCAAAATATTACTCCGAGAGGATAAATGCTTCTATACAAAAGTGTTCAGCTTAAAAAGTTCTATATAAAACTGCAATCCATTTTCAAATAACCCAAATAGTTTTTGATAAACGTTCAAATTTATTTTTGAAAAAGTTTTTGTCATTTTACTGCCAAAATATTACTCCGAGAGGATAAATGCTTCTATACAAAAGTGTTCAGCTTAAAAAGTTCTATATAAAACTGCAATCCATTTTTAAATAACTCAAATAGTTTTTGATTAACGTTCAAATTTATTTTTGAAAAAGTTTTTGTCATTTTACTGCGAAAATATTACTCCGAGAGGATAAATGCTTCTATACAAAAGTGTTCAGCTTAAAAAATTCTATATAAAACTGCAATCCATTTTCAAATAACTCAAATAGTTTTTGATTAACGTACAAAATTATTTTTGAAAAAGTTTTTGTCATTTTACTGCGAAAATATTACTTCTAGAAGATAAATGCTTCTATACAAAAGTGTTCAGCTTAAAAAGTTCTATATAAAACTGAAATCCATTTTTAAATAACTCAAATAGTTTTTGATTAACAAACAAAATTATTTTTGAAAAAGTTTTTGTCATTTTACTGCCAAAATATTACTTCTAGAAGATAAATGCTTCTATACAAAAGTGTTCAGCTTAAAAAGTTCTATATAAAACTGCAATCCATTTTTAAATAACTCAAATAGTTTTTGATTAACAAACAAAATTATTTTTGAAAAAGTTTTTGTCATTTTACTGCCAAAATATTACTCCGAGAGGATAAATGCTTCTATACAAAAGTGTTCAGATTAAAAAGTTCTATATAAAACTGCAATCCATTTTCAAATAACCCAAATAGTTTTTGATTAACGTTCAAATTTATTTTTGAAAAAGTTTTTGTCATTTTACTGCGAAAATATTACTCCGAGAGGATAAATGCTTCTACACAAAAGTGTTCAGCTTAAAAAGTTCTATATAAAACTGCAATCCATTTTTAAATAACTCAAATAGTTTTTGATTAACGTTCAAATTTATTTTTGAAAAAGTTTTTGTCATTTTACTGCGAAAATATTACTCCGAGAGGATAAATGCTTCTATACAAAAGTGTTCAGCTTAAAAAGTTCTATATAAAACTGCAATCCATTTTCAAATAACTCAAATAGGTTTTGATTAACGTACAAAATTATTTTTGAAAAAGTTTTTGTCATTTTACTGCGAAAATATTACTTCTAGAAGATAAATGCTTCTATACAAAAGTGTTCAGCTTAAAAAGTTCTATATAAAACTGCAATCCATTTTTAAATAACTCAAATAGTTTTTGATTAACAAACAAAATTATTTTTGAAAAAGTTTTTGTCATTTTACTGCCAAAATATTACTCCGAGAGGATAAATGCTTCTATACAAAAGTGTTCAGCTTAAAAAGTTCTATATAAAACTGCAATCCATTTTTAAATAACTCAAATAGTTTTTGATTAACGTACAAAATTATTTTTGAAAAAGTTTTTGTCATTTTACTGCGAAAATATTACTTCTAGAAGATAAAGGCTTCTATACAAAAGTGTTCAGCTTAAAAAGTTCTATATAAAACTGCAATCCATTTTAAATAACTCAAATAGTTTTTGATTAACAAACAAAATTATTTTTGAAAAAGTTTTTGTCATTTTACTGCCAAAATATTACTCCGAGAGGATAAATGCCTCTATACAAAAGTGTTCAGATTAAAAAGTTCTATATAAAACTGCAATCCATTTTCAAATAACACAAATAGTTTTTGATTAACGTTCAAATTTATTTTTGAAAAAGTTTTTGTCATTTTACTGCCAAAATATTACTCCGAGAGGATAAATGCTTCTATACAAAAGTGTTCAGCTTAAAAAGTTCTATATAAAACTGCAATCCATTTTTAAATAACTCAAATAGTTTTTGATTAACAAACAAAATTATTTTTGAAAAAGTTTTTGTCATTTTACTGCCAAAATATTACTCCGAGAGGATAAATGCTTCTATACAAAAGTGTTCAGATTAAAAAGTTCTATATAAAACTGAAATCCATTTTCAAATAACCCAAATAGTTTTTGATTACCGTTCAAATTTATTTTTGAAAAAGTTTTTGTCATTTTACTGCCAAAATATTACTCCGAGAGGATAAATGCTTCTATACAAAAGTGTTCAGCCTAAAAAGTTCTATATAAAACTGCAATCCATTTTTAAATAACTCAAATAGTTTTTGATTAACGTACAAAATTATTTTTGAAAAAGTTTTTGTCATTTTACTGCGAAAATATTACTTCTAGAAGATAAATGCTTCTATACAAAATTGTTCAGCTTAAAAAGTTCTATATAAAACTGCAATCCATTTTTAAATAACTCAAATAGTTTTTGATTAACAAACAAAATTATTTTTGAAAACGTTTTTGTCATTTTACTGCCAAAATATTACTCCGAGAGGATAAATGCTTCTATACAAAAGTGTTCAGATTAAAAAGTTCTATATAAAACTGCAATCCATTTTCAAATAACCCAAATAGTTTTTGATTAACGTTCAAATTTATTTTTGAAAAGGTTTTTGTCATTTTACTGCCAAAATATTACTCCGAAAGGATAAATGCTTCTATACAAAAGTGTTCAGCTTAAAAAGTTCTATATAAAACTGCAATCCATTTTTAAATAACTCAAATAGTTTTTGATTAACGTTCAAATTTATTTTTGAAAAAGTTTTTGTCATTTTACTGCGAAAATATTACTCCGAGAGGATAAATGCTTCTATACAAAAGTGTTCAGCTTAAAAAGTTCTATATAAAACTGCAATCCATTTTTAAATAACTCAAATAGTTTTTGATTAACAAACAAAATTATTTTTGAAAAAGTTTTTGTCATTTTACTGCCAAAATATTACTCCGAGAGGATAAATGCTTCTATACAAAAGTGTTCAGCTTAAAAAGTTCTATATAAAACTGCAATCCATTTTTAAATAACTCAAATAGTTTTTGATTAACGTACAAAATTATTTTTGAAAAAGTTTTTGTCATTTTACTGCCAAAATATTACTTCTAGAAGATAAATGCTTCTATACAAAAGTGTTCAGCTTAAAAAGTTCTATATAAAACTGCAATCCATTTTTAAATAACTCAAATAGTTTTTGATTAACAAACAAAATTATTTTTGAAAAAGTTTTTGTCATTTTACTGCCAAAATATTACTCCGAGAGGATAAATGCTTCTATACAAAAGTGTTCAGATTAAAAAGTTCTATATAAAACTGCAATCCATTTTAAAATAACCCAAATAGTTTTTGATTAACGTTCAAATTTATTTTTGAAAAAGTTTTTGTCATTTTACTGCCAAAATATTACTCCGAGAGGATAAATGCTTCTATACAAAAGTGTTCAGCTTAAAAAGTTCTATATAAAATTGCAATCCATTTTTAAATAACTCAAATAGTTTTTGATTAACGTTCAAATTTATTTTTGAAAAAGTTTTTGTCATTTTACTGCGAAAATATTACTCCGAGAGGATAAATGCTTCTATACAAAAGTGTTCAGCTTAAAAAGTTCTATATAAAACTGCAATCCATTTTCAAATAACTCAAATAGTTTTTGATTAACGTACAAAATTATTTTTGAAAAAGTTTTTGTCATTTTACTGCGAAAATATTACTTCTAGAAGATAAATGCTTCTATACAAAAGTGTTCAGCTTAAAAAGTTCTATATAAAACTGAAATCTATTTTTAAATAACTCAAATAGTTTTTGATTAACTAACAAAATTATTTTTGAAAAAGTTTTTGTCATTTTACTGCCAAAATCTAACTCCGAGAGGATAAATGCTTCTATACAAAAGTGTTCAGCTTAAAAAGTTCTATATAAAACTGCAATCCATTTTTAAATAACTCAAATAGTTTTTGATTAACGTACAAAATTATTTTTGAAAAAGTTTTTGTCATTTTACTGCGAAAATATTACTTCTAGAAGATAAATGCTTCTATACAAAAGTGTTCAGCTTAAAAAGTTCTATATAAAACTGCAATCTATTTTTAAATAACTCAAATAGTTTTTGATTAACAAACAAAATTATTTTTGAAAAAGTTTTTGTCATTTTACTGCCAAAATATTACTCCGAGAGGATAAATGCTTCTATACAAAAGTGTTCAGCTTAAAAAGTTCTATATAAAACTGCAATCCATTTTTAAATAACTCAAATAGTTTTTGATTAACGTACAAAATTATTTTTGAAAAAGTTTTTGTCATTTTACTGCGAAAATATTACTTCTAGAAGATAAATGCTTCTATACAAAAGTGTTCAGCTTAAAAAGTTCTATATAAAACTGCAATCCATTTTTAAATAACTCAAATAGTTTTTGATTAACAAAGAAAATTATTTTTGAAAAAGTTTTTGTCATTTTACTGCCAAAATATTACTCCGAGAGGATAAATGCTTCTATACAAAAGTGTTCAGATTAAAAAGTTCTATATAAAACTGCAATCCATTTTCAAATAACACAAATAGTTTTTGATTAACGTTCAAATTTATTTTTGAAAAAGTTTTTGTCATTTTACTGCCAAAATATTACTCCGAGAGGATAAATGCTTCTATACAAAAGTGTTCAGCTTAAAAAGTTCTATATAAAACTGCAATCCATTTTTAAATAACTCAAATAGTTTTTGATTAACGTTCAAATTTATTTTTGAAAAAGTTTTTGTCATTTTACTGCGAAAATATTACTCCGAGAGGATAAATGCCTCTATACAAAAGTGTTCAGCTTAAAAAGTTCTATATAAAACTGCAATCCATTTTTATAAAACTCAAATAGTTTTTGATTAACGTACAAAATTATTTTTGAAAAAGTTTTTGTCATTTTACTGCGAAAATATTACTTCTAGAAGATAAATGCTTCTATACAAAAGTGTTCAGCTTAAAAAGTTCTATATAAAACTGCAATCTATTTTTAAATAACTCAAATAGTTTTTGATTAACAAACAAAATTATTTTTGAAAAAGTTTTTGTCATTTTACTGCCAAAATATTACTCCGAGAGGATAAATGTTTCTATACAAAAGTGTTCAGCTTAAAAAGTTCTATATAAAACTGCAATCCATTTTTAAATAACTCAAATAGTTTTTGATTAACGTTCAAAATTATTTTTGAAAAAGTTTTTGTCATTTTACTGCGAAAATATTACTCCGAGAGGATAAATGCTTCTATACAAAAGTGTTCAGCTTAAACAGTTCTATATAAAACTGCAATCCATTTTCAAATAACTCAAATAGTTTTTGATTAACATACAAAATTATTTTTGAAAACGTTTTTGTCATTTTACTGCGAAAATATTACTTCTAGAAGATAAATGCTCCTATACAAAAGTGTTCAGCTTAAAAAGTTCTATATAAAACTGCAATCCATTTTTAAATAACTCAAATAGTTTTTGATTAACAAACAAAATTATTTTTGAAAAAGTTTTTGTCATTTTACTGCCAAAATATTACTCCGAGAGGATAAATGCTTCTATACAAAAGTGTTCAGCTTAAAAAGTTCTATATAAAACTGCAATCTATTTTTAAATAACTCAAATAGTTTTTGATTAACGTACAAAATTATTTTTGAAAAAGTTTTTGTCATTTTACTGCCAAAATATTACTTCTAGAAGATAAATGCTTCTATACAAAAGTGTTCAGCTTAAAAAGTTCTATATAAAACTGCAATCCATTTTTAAATAACTCAAATAGTTTTTGATTAACAAACAAAATTATTTTTGAAAAAGTTTTTGTCATTTTACTGCCAAAATATTACTCCGAGAGGATAAATGCTTCTATACAAAAGTGTTCAGATTAAAAAGTTCTATATAAAACTGCAATCCATTTTCAAATAACCCAAATAGTTTTTGATTAACGTTCAAATTTATTTTTGAAAAAGTTTTTGTCATTTTACTGCCAAAATATTACTCCGAGAGGATAAATGCTTCTATACAAAAGTGTTCAGCTTAAAAAGTTCTATATAAAATTGCAATCCATTTTTAAATAACTCAAATAGTTTTTGATTAACGTTCAAATTTATTTTTGAAAAAGTTTTTGTCATTTTACTGCGAAAATATTACTCCGAGAGGATAAATGCTTCTATACAAAAGTGTTCAGCTTAAAAAGTTCTATATAAAACTGCAATCCATTTTCAAATAACTCAAATAGTTTTTGATTAACGTACAAAATTATTTTTGAAAAAGTTTTTGTCATTTTACTGCGAAAATATTACTTCTAGAAGATAAATGCTTCTATACAAAAGTGTTCAGCTTAAAAAGTTCTATATAAAACTGAAATCTATTTTTAAATAACTCAAATAGTTTTTGATTAACAAACAAAATTATTTTTGAAAAAGTTTTTGTCATTTTACTGCCAAAATCTAACTCCGAGAGGATAAATGCTTCTATACAAAAGTGTTCAGCTTAAAAAGTTCTATATAAAACTGCAATCCATTTTTAAATAACTCAAATAGTTTTTGATTAACGTACAAAATTATTTTTGAAAAAGTTTTTGTCATTTTACTGCGAAAATATTACTTCTAGAAGATAAATGCTTCTATAGAAAAGTGTTCAGCTTAAAAAGTTCTATATAAAACTGCAATCTATTTTTAAATAACTCAAATAGTTTTTGATTAACAAACAAAATTATTTTTGAAAAAGTTTTTGTCATTTTACTGCCAAAATATTACTCCGAGAGGATAAATGCTTCTATACAAAAGTGTTCAGCTTAAAAAGTTCTATATAAAACTGCAATCCATTTTTAAATAACTCAAATAGTTTTTGATTAACGTACAAAATTATTTTTGAAAAAGTTTTTGTCATTTTACTGCGAAAATATTACTTCTAGAAGATAAATGCTTCTATACAAAAGTGTTCAGCTTAAAAAGTTCTATATAAAACTGCAATCCATTTTTAAATAACTCAAATAGTTTTTGATTAACAAACAAAATTATTTTTGAAAAAGTTTTTGTCTTTTTACTGCCAAAATATTACTCCGAGAGGATAAATGCTTCTATACAAAAGTGTTCAGATTAAAAAGTTCTATATAAAACTGCAATCCATTTTCAAATAACACAAATAGTTTTTGATTAACGTTCAAATTTATTTTTGAAAAAGTTTTTGTCATTTTACTGCCAAAATATTACTCCGAAAGGATAAATGCTTCTATACAAAAGTGTTCAGCTTAAAAAGTTCTATATAAAACTGCAATCCATTTTTAAATAACTCAAATAGTTTTTGATTAACGTTCAAATTTATTTTTGAAAAAGTTTTTGTCATTTTACTGCGAAAATATTACTCCGAGAGGATAAATGCCTCTATACAAAAGTGTTCAGCTTAAAAAGTTCTATATAAAACTGCAATCCATTTTTATAAAACTCAAATAGTTTTTGATTAACGTACAAAATTATTTTTGAAAAAGTTTTTGTCATTTTACTGCGAAAATATTACTTCTAGAAGATAAATGCTTCTATACAAAAGTGTTCAGCTTAAAAAGTTCTATATAAAACTGCAATCTATTTTTAAATAACTCAAATAGTTTTTGATTAACAAACAAAATTATTTTTGAAAAAGTTTTTGTCATTTTACTGCCAAAATATTACTCCGAGAGGATAAATGTTTCTATACAAAAGTGTTCAGCTTAAAAAGTTCTATATAAAACTGCAATCCAGTTTTAAATAACTCAAATAGTTTTTGATTAACGTTCAAAATTATTTTTGAAAAAGTTTTTGTCATTTTACTGCGAAAATATTACTCCGAGAGGATAAATGCTTCAATACAAAAGTGTTCAGCTTAAACAGTTCTATATAAAACTGCAATCCATTTTCAAATAACTCAAATAGTTTTTGATTAACATACAAAATTATTTTTGAAAACGTTTTTGTCATTTTACTGCGAAAATATTACTTCTAGAAGATAAATGCTCCTATACAAAAGTGTTCAGCTTAAAAAGTTCTATATAAAACTACAATCCATTTTTAAATAACTCAAATAGTTTTTGATTAACAAACAAAATTATTTTTGAAAAAGTTTTTGTCATTTTACTGCCAAAATATTACTCCGAGAGGATAAATGCTTCTATACAAAAGTGTTCAGCTTAAAAAGTTCTATATAAAACTGCAATCCATTTTTAAATAACTCAAATAGTTTTTGATTAACAAACAAAATTATTTTTGAAAAAGTTTTTGTCATTTTACTGCCAAAATATTACTCCGAGAGGATAAATGCTTCTATAGAAAAGTGTTCAGCTTAAATAGTTCTATATAAAACTGCAATCTATTTTTAAATAACTCAAATAGTTTTTGATTAACAAACAAAATTATTTTTGAAAAAGTTTTTGTCATTTTACTGCCAAAATATTACTCCGAGAGGATAAATGTTTCTATACAAAAGTGTTCAGCTTAAAAAGTTCTATATAAAACTGCAATCCATTTTTAAATAACTCAAATAGTTTTTGATTAACGTTCAAAATTATTTTTGAAAAAGTTTTTGTCATTTTACTGCGAAAATATTACTCCGAGAGGATAAATGCTTCTATACAAAAGTGTTCAGCTTAAACAGTTCTATATAAAACTGCAATCCATTTTCAAATAACTCAAATAGTTTTTGATTAACATACAAAATTATTTTTGAAAACGTTTTTGTCATTTTACTGCGAAAATATTACTTCTAGAAGATAAATGCTCCTATACAAAAGTGTTCAGCTTAAAAAGTTCTATATAAAACTGCAACCCATTTTTAAATAACTCAAATAGTTTTTGATTAACAAACAAAATTATTTTTGAAAAAGTTTTTGTCATTTTACTGCCAAAATATTACTCCGAGAGGATAAATGCTTCTATACAAAAGTGTTCAGCTTAAAAAGTTCTATATAAAATTGCAATCCATTTTTAAATAACTCAAATAGTTTTTGATTAACGTACAAAATTATTTTTGAAAAAGTTTTTGTCATTTTACTGCCAAAATATTACTTCTAGAAGATAAATGTTTCTATACAAAAGTGTTCAGCTTAAAAAGTTCTATATAAAACTGCAATCCATTTTTAAATAACTCAAATAGTTTTTGATTAACAAACAAAATTATTTTTGAAAAAGTTTTTGTCATTTTACTGCCAAAATATTACTCCGAGAGGATAAATGCTTCTATACAAAAGTGTTCAGATTAAAAAGTTCTATATAAAACTGCAATCCATTTTCAAATAACCCAAATAGTTTTTGATTAACGTTCAAATTTATTTTTGAAAAAGTTTTTGTCATTTTACTGCCAAAATATTACTCCGAGAGGATAAATGCTTCTATACAAAAGTGTTCAGCTTAAAAAGTTCTATATAAAATTGCAATCCATTTTTAAATAACTCAAATAGTTTTTGATTAACGTTCAAATTTATTTTTGAAAAAGTTTTTGTCATTTTACTGCGAAAATATTACTCCGAGAGGATAAATGCTTCTATACAAAAGTGTTCAGCTTAAAAAGTTCTATATAAAACTGCAATCCATTTTCAAATAACTCAAATAGTTTTTGATTAACGTACAAAATTATTTTTGAAAAAGTTTTTGTCATTTTACTGCGAAAATATTACTTCTAGAAGATAAATGCTTCTATACAAAAGTGTTCAGCTTAAAAAGTTCTATATAAAACTGAAATCCATTTTTAAATAACTCAAATAGTTTTTGATTAACAAACAAAATTATTTTTGAAAAAGTTTTTGTCATTTTACTGCCAAAATCTAACTCCGAGAGGATAAATGCTTCTATACAAAAGTGTTCAGCTTAAAAAGTTCTATATAAAACTGCAATCCATTTTTAAATAACTCAAATAGTTTTTGATTAACGTACAAAATTATTTTTGAAAAAGTTTTTGTCATTTTACTGCGAAAATATTACTTCTAGAAGATAAATGCTTCTATACAAAAGTGTTCAGCTTAAAAAGTTCTATATAAAACTGCAATTTATTTTTAAATAACTCAAATAGTTTTTGATTAACAAACAAAATTATTTTTGAAAAAGTTTTTGTCATTTTACTGCGAAAATATTACTCCGAGAGGATAAATGCTTCTATACAAAAGTGTTCAGCTTAAAAAGTTCTATATAAAACTGCAATCCATTTTTAAATAACTCAAATAGTTTTTGATTAACGTTCAAAATTATTTTTGAAAAAGTTTTTGTCATTTTACTGCGAAAATATTACTCCGAGAGGATAAATGCTTCTATACAAAAGTGTTCAGCTTAAACAGTTCTATATAAAACTGCAATCCATTTTCAAATAACTCAAATAGTTTTTGATTAACATACAAAATTATTTTTGAAAACGTTTTTGTCATTTTACTGCGAAAATATTACTTCTAGAAGATAAATGCGCCTATACAAAAGTGTTCAGCTTAAAAAGTTCTATATAAAACTGCAATCCATTTTTAAATAACTCAAATAGTTTTTGATTAACAAACAAAATTATTTTTGAAAAAGTTTTTGTCATTTTACTGCCAAAATATTACTCCGAGAGGATAAATGCTTCTATACAAAAGTGTTCAGCTTAAAAAGTTCTTTATAAAACTGCAATCCATTTTTAAATAACTCAAATAGTTTTTGATTAACAAACAAAATTATTTGTGAAAAAGTTTTTGTCATTTTACTGCCAAAATATTACTCCGAGAGGATAAATGCTTCTATACAAAAGTGTTCAGATTAAAAAGTTCTATATAAAACTGCAATCCATTTTCAAATAACCCAAATGGTTTTTGATTACCGTTCAAATTTATTTTTGAAAAAGTTTTTGTCATTTTACTGCCAAAATATTACTCTGAGAGGATAAATGCTTCTATACAAAAGTGTTCAGCTTAAAAAGTTCTATATAAAACTATAATCCATTTTTAAATAACTCAAAAAGTTTTTGATTAACGTACAAAATTATTTTTGAAAAAGTTTTTGTCATTTTACTGCGAAAATATTACTTCTAAAAGATAAATGCTTCTATACAAAATTGTTCAGCTTAAAAAGTTCTATATAAAACTGCAATCCATTTTTAAATAACTCAAATAGTTTTTGATTAACAAAGAAAATTATTTTTGAAAAAGTTTTTGTCATTTTACTGCCAAAATATTACTCCGAGAGGATAAATGCTTCTATACAAAAGTGTTCAGATTAAAAAGTTCTATATAAAACTGCAATCCATTTTCAAATAACCCAAATAGTTTTTGATTAACGTTCAAATTTATTTTTGAAAAGGTTTTTGTCATTTTACTGCCAAAATATTACTCCTAGAGGATAAATGCTTCTATACAAAAGTGTTCAGCTTAAAAAGTTCTATATAAAACTGCAATCCATTTTTAAATAACTCAAATAGTTTTTGATTAACGTTCAAATTTATTTTTGAAAAAGTTTTTGTCATTTTACTGCGAAAATATTACTCCGAGAGGATAAATGCTTCTATACAAAAGTGTTCAGCTTAAAAAGTTCTATATAAAACTGCAATCCATTTTTAAATAACTCAAATAGTTTTTGATTAACAAACAAAATTATTTTTGAAAAAGTTTTTGTCATTTTACTGCCAAAATATTACTCCGAGAGGATAAATGCTTCTATAGAAAAGTGTTCAGCTTAAAAAGTTCTATATAAAACTGCAATCCATTTTCAAATAACCCAAATAGTTTTTGATTAACGGTCAAATTTATTTTTGAAAAAGTTTTTGTCATTTTACTGCCAAAATATTACTCCGAGAGGATAAATGCTTCTATACAAAAGTGTTCAGCTTAAAAAGTTCTATATAAAACTGCAATCCATTTTTAAATAACTCAAATAGTTTTTGATTAACGTTCAAATTTATTTTTGAAAAAGTTTTTGTCATTTTACTGCCAAAATATTACTCCGAGAGGATAAATGCTTCTATACAAAAGTGTTCAGCTTAAAAAGTTCTATATAAAACTGCAATCTATTTTTAAATAACTCAAATAGTTTTTGATTAACGTACAAAATTATTTTTGAAAAAGTTTTTGTCATTTTACTGCCAAAATATTACTTCTAGAAGATAAATGCTTCTATACAAAAGTGTTCAGCTTAAAAAGTTCTATATAAAACTGCAATCCATTTTTAAATAACTCAAATAGTTTTTGATTAACAAACAAAATTATTTTTGAAAAAGTTTTTGTCATTTTACTGCCAAAATATTACTCCGAGAGGATAAATGCTTCTATACAAAAGTGTTCAGATTAAAAAGTTCTATATAAAACTGCAATCCATTTTCAAATAACCCAAATAGTTTTTGATTAACGTTCAAATTTATTTTTGAAAAAGTTTTTGTCATTTTACTGCCAAAATATTACTCCGAGAGGATAAATGCTTCTATACAAAAGTGTTCAGCTTAAAAAGTTCTATATAAAATTGCAATCCATTTTTAAATAACTCAAATAGTTTTTGATTAACGTTCAAATTTATTTTTGAAAAAGTTTTTGTCATTTTACTGCGAAAATATTACTCCGAGAGGATAAATGCTTCTATACAAAAGTGTTCAGCTTAAAAAGTTCTATATAAAACTGCAATCCATTTTCAAATAACTCAAATAGTTTTTGATTAACGTACAAAATTATTTTTGAAAAAGTTTTTGTCATTTTACTGCGAAAATATTACTTCTAGAAGATAAATGCTTCTATACAAAAGTGTTCAGCTTAAAAAGTTCTATATAAAACTGAAATGTATTTTTAAATAACTCAAATAGTTTTTGATTAACAAACAAAATTATTTTTGAAAAAGTTTTTGTCATTTTACTGCCAAAATCTAACTCCGAGAGGATAAATGCTTCTATACAAAAGTGTTCAGCTTAAAAAGTTCTATATAAAACTGCAATCCATTTTTAAATAACTCAAATAGTTTTTGATTAACGTACAAAATTATTTTTGAAAAAGTTTTTGTCATTTTACTGCGAAAATATTACTTCTAGAAGATAAATGCTTCTATAGAAAAGTGTTCAGCTTAAAAAGTTCTATATAAAACTGCAATCTATTTTTAAATAACTCAAATAGTTTTTGATTAACAAACAAAATTATTTTTGAAAAAGTTTTTGTCATTTTACTGCCAAAATATTACTCCGAGAGGATAAATGCTTCTATACAAAAGTGTTCAGGTTAAAAAGTTCTATATAAAACTGCAATCCATTTTTAAATAACTCAAATAGTTTTTGATTAACGTACAAAATTATTTTTGAAAAAGTTTTTGTCATTTTACTGCGAAAATATTACTTCTAGAAGATAAATGCTTCTATACAAAAGTGTTCAGCTTAAAAAGTTCTATATAAAACTGCAATCCATTTTTAAATAACTCAAATAGTTTTTGATTAACAAACAAAATTATTTTTGAAAAAGTTTTTGTCTTTTTACTGCCAAAATATTACTCCGAGAGGATAAATGCTTCTATACAAAAGTGTTCAGATTAAAAAGTTCTATATAAAACTGCAATCCATTTTCAAATAACACAAATAGTTTTTGATTAACGTTCAAATTTATTTTTGAAAAAGTTTTTGTCATTTTACTGCCAAAATATTACTCCGAAAGGATAAATGCTTCTATACAAAAGTGTTCAGCTTAAAAAGTTCTATATAAAACTGCAATCCATTTTTAAATAACTCAAATAGTTTTTGATTAACGTTCAAATTTATTTTTGAAAAAGTTTTTGTAATTTTACTGCGAAAATATTACTCCGAGAGGATAAATGCCTCTATACAAAAGTGTTCAGCTTAAAAAGTTCTATATAAAACTGCAATCCATTTTTATAAAACTCAAATAGTTTTTGATTAACGTACAAAATTATTTTTGAAAAAGTTTTTGTCATTTTACTGCGAAAATATTACTTCTAGAAGATAAATGCTTCTATACAAAAGTGTTCAGCTTAAAAAGTTCTATATAAAACTGCAATCTATTTTTAAATAACTCAAATAGTTTTTGATTAACAAACAAAATTATTTTTGAAAAAGTTTTTGTCATTTTACTGCCAAAATATTACTCCGAGAGGATAAATGTTTCTATACAAAAGTGTTCAGCTTAAAAAGTTCTATATAAAACTGCAATCCAGTTTTAAATAACTCAAATAGTTTTTGATTAACGTTCAAAATTATTTTTGAAAAAGTTTTTGTCATTTTACTGCGAAAATATTACTCCGAGAGGATAAATGCTTCAATACAAAAGTGTTCAGCTTAAACAGTTCTATATAAAACTGCAATCCATTTTCAAATAACTCAAATAGTTTTTGATTAACATACAAAATTATTTTTGAAAACGTTTTTGTCATTTTACTGCGAAAATATTACTTCTAGAAGATAAATGCTCCTATACAAAAGTGTTCAGCTTAAAAAGTTCTATATAAAACTGCAATCCATTTTTAAATAACTCAAATAGTTTTTGATTAACAAACAAAATTATTTTTGAAAAAGTTTTTGTCATTTTACTGCCAAAATATTACTCCGAGAGGATAAATGCTTCTATACGAAAGTGTTCAGCTTAAAAAGTTCTATATAAAACTGCAATCCATTTTTAAATAACTCAAATAGTTTTTGATTAACAAACAAAATTATTTTTGAAAAAGTTTTTGTCATTTTACTGCCAAAATATTACTCCGAGAGGATAAATGCTTCTATAGAAAAGTGTTCAGCTTAAATAGTTCTATATAAAACTGCAATCTATTTTTAAATAACTCAAATATTTTTTGATTAACAAACAAAATTATTTTTGAAAAAGTTTTTGTCATTTTACTGCCAAAATATTACTCCGAGAGGATAAATGTTTCTATACAAAAGTGTTCAGCTTAAAAAGTTCTATATAAAACTGCAATCCATTTTTAAATAACTCAAATAGTTTTTGATTAACGTTCAAAATTATTTTTGAAAAAGTTTTTGTCATTTTACTGCGAAAATATTACTCCGAGAGGATAAATGCTTCTATACAAAAGTGTTCAGCTTAAACAGTTCTATATAAAACTGCAATCCATTTTCAAATAACTCAAATAGTTTTTGATTAACATACAAAATTATTTTTGAAAACGTTTTTGTCATTTTACTGCGAAAATATTACTTCTAGAAGATAAATGCTCCTATACAAAAGTGTTCAGCTTAAAAAGTTCTATATAAAACTGCAATCCATTTTTAAATAACTCAAATAGTTTTTGATTAACAAACAAAATTATTTTTGAAAAAGTTTTCGTCATTTTACTGCCAAAATATTACTCCGAGAGGATAAATGCTTCTATACAAAAGTGTTCAGCTTAAAAAGTTCTATATAAAATTGCAATCCATTTTTAAATAACTCAAATAGTTTTTGATTAACGTACAAAATTATTTTTGAAAAAGTTTTTGTCATTTTACTGCCAAAATATTACTTCTAGAAGATAAATGTTTCTATACAAAAGTGTTCAGCTTAAAAAGTTCTATATAAAACTGCAATCCATTTTTAAATAACTCAAATAGTTTTTGATTAACAAACAAAATTATTTTTGAAAAAGTTTTTGTCATTTTACTGCCAAAATATTACTCCGAGAGGATAAATGCTTCTATACAAAAGTGTTCAGATTAAAAAGTTCTATATAAAACTGCAATCCATTTTCAAATAACCCAAATAGTTTTTGATTAACGTTCAAATTTATTTTTGAAAAAGTTTTTGTCATTTTACTGCCAAAATATTACTCCGAGAGGATAAATGCTTCTATACAAAAGTGTTCAGCTTAAAAAGTTCTATATAAAATTGCAATCCATTTTTAAATAACTCAAATAGTTTTTGATTAACGTTCAAATTTATTTTTGAAAAAGTTTTTGTCATTTTACTGCGAAAATATTACTCCGAGAGGATAAATGCTTCTATACAAAAGTGTTCAGCTTAAAAAGTTCTATATAAAACTGCAATCCATTTTCAAATAACTCAAATAGTTTTTGATTAACGTACAAAATTATTTTTGAAAAAGTTTTTGTCATTTTACTGCGAAAATATTACTTCTAGAAGATAAATGCTTCTATACAAAAGTGTTCAGCTTAAAAAGTTCTATATAAAACTGCAATCCATTTTCAAATAACTCAAATAGTTTTTGATTAACGTACAAAATTATTTTTGAAAAAGTTTTTGTCATTTTACTGCGAAAATATTACTTCTAGAAGATAAATGCTTCTATACAAAAGTGTTCAGCTTAAAAAGTTCTATATAAAACTGCAATCCATTTTTAAATAACTCAAATAGTTTTTGATTAACAAAGAAAATTATTTTTGAAAAAGTTTTTGTCATTTTACTGCCAAAATATTACTCCGAGAGGATAAATGCTTCTATACAAAAGTGTTCAGATTAAAAAGTTCTATATAAAACTGCAATCCATTTTCAAATAACCCAAATAGTTTTTGATTAACGTTCAAATTTATTTTTGAAAAAGTTTTTGTCATTTTACTGCCAAAATATTACTCCGAGAGGATAAATGCTTCTATACAAAAGTGTTCAGCTTAAAAAGTTCTGTATAAAACTGCAATTCATTTTTAAATAACTCAAATAGTTTTTGATTAACGTTCAAATTTATTTTTGAAAAAGTTTTTGTCATTTTACTGCGAAAATATTACTCCGAGAGGATAAATGCTTCTATACAAAAGTGTTCAGCTTAAAAAGTTCTATATAAAACTGCAATCTATTTTTAAATAACTCAAATAGTTTTTGATTAACAAACAAAATTATTTTTGAAAAAGTTTTTGTCATTTTACTGCCAAAATATTACTCCGAGAGGATAAATGCTTCTATACAAAAGTGTTCAGCTTAAAAAGTTCTATATAAAACTGCAATCCATTTTTAAATAACTCAAATAGTTTTTGATTAACGTTCAAATTTATTTTTGAAAAAGTTTTAATCATTTTACTGCGAAAATATTACTCTGAGAGGATTAATGCTTCTATACAAAAGTGTTCAGCTTAAAAAAGTCTATATAAAACTGCAATCCATTTTCAAATAACTCAAATAGTTTTTGATTAACGTACAAAATTATTTTTGAAAAAGTTTTTGTCATTTTACTGCGAAAATATTACTTCTAGAAGATAAATGCTTCTATACAAAAATGTTCAGCTTAAAAAGTTCTATAGAAAACTGCAATCCATTTTTAAATAACCCAAATAGTTTTTGATTAACGTTCAAATTTATTTTTGAAAAAGTTTTTGTCATTTTACTGCCAAAATATTACTCCGAGAGGATAAATGCTTCTATACAAAATTGTTCAGCTTAAAAATTTCTATATAAAACTGCAATTCATTTTTAAATAACTCAAATAGTTTTTGATTAACGTTCAAATTTATTTTTGAAAAAGTTTTTGTCATTTTACTGCGAAAATATTACTCCGAGAGGATAAATGCTTCTATACAAAAGTGTTCAGCTTAAAAAGTTCTATATAAAACTGCAATCTATTTTTAAATAACCCAAATAGTTTTTGATTAACCTTCAAATTTATTTTTGAAAAAGTTTTTGTCATTTTACTGCCAAAATATTACTCCGAGAGGATAAATGCTTCTATACAAAAGTGTTCAGCTTAAAAAGTTCTATATAAAACTGCAATCCATTTTTAAATAACTCAAATAGTTTTTGATTAACGTTCAAATTTATTTTTGAAAAAGTTTTTGTCATTTTACTGCGAAAATATTACTCTGAGAGGATTAATGCTTCGATACAAAAGTGTTCAGCTTAAAAAGTTCTATATAAAACTGCAATCCATTTTCAAATAACTCAAATAGTTTTTGATTAACGTACAAAATTATTTTTGAAAAAGTTTTTGTCATTTTACTGCCAAAATATTACTCCGAGAGGATAAATGCCTCTATACAAAAGTGTTCAGCTTAAAAAGTTCTATATAAAACTGCAATCCATTTTTAAATAACTCAAATAGTTTTTGATTAACGTTCAAATTTATTTTTGAAAAAGTTTTTGTCATTTTACTGCGAAAATATTACTCTGAGAGGATTAATGCTTCTATACAAAAGTGTTCAGCTTAAAAATTTCTATATAAAACTGCAATCCATTTTCAAATAACTCAAATAGTTTTTGATTAACGTACAAAATTATTTTTGAAAAAGTTTTTGTCATTTTACTGCGAAAATATTACTTCTAGAAGATAAATGCTTCTATACAAAAATGTTCAGCTTAAAAAGTTCTATAGAAAACTGCAATCCATTTTTAAATAACTCAAATAGTTTTTGATTAACAAACAAAATTATTTTTGAAAAAGTTTTTGTCATTTTACTGCCAAAATATTACTCCGAGAGGATAAATGCTTCTATACAAAAGTGTTCAGCTTAAAAAGTTCTATATAAAACTGCAATCCATTTTTAAATAACTCAAATAGTTTTTGATTAACGTTCAAATTTATTTTTGAAAAAGTTTTTGTCATTTTACTGCGAAAATATTACTCTGAGAGGATTAATGCTTCTATACAAAAGTGTTCAGCTTAAAAAGTTCTATATAAAACTGCAATCCATTTTCAAATAACTCAAATAGTTTTTGATTAACGTACAAAATTATTTTTGAAAAAGTTTTTGTCATTTTACTGCGAAAATATTACTTCTAGAAGATAAATGCTTCTATACAAAAGTGTTCAGCTTAAAAAGTTCTATATAAAACTGCAATCCATTTTTAAATAACTCAAATAGTTTTTGATTAACAAACAAAATTATTTTTGAAAAAGTTTTTGTCATTTTACTGCCAAAATATTACTCCGACAGGATAAATGCTTCTATACAAAAGTGTTCAGATTAAAAAGTTCTATATAAAACTGCAATCCATTTTCAAATAACCCAAATAGTTTTTGATTAACGTTCAAATTTATTTTTGAAAAAGTTTTTGTCATTTTACTGCCAAAATATTACTCCGAGAGGATAAATGCTTCTATACAAAAGTGTTCAGCTTAAAAATTTCTATATAAAACTGCAATTCATTTTTAAATAACTCAAATAGTTTTTGATTAACGTTCAAATTTATTTTTGAAAAAGTTTTTGTCATTTTACTGCGAAAATATTACTCCGAGAGGATAAATGCTTCTATACAAAAGTGTTCAGCTTAAAAAGTTCTATATAAAACTGCAATCTATTTTTAAATAACTCAAATAGTTTTTGATTAACAAACAAAATTATTTTTGAAAAAGTTTTTGTCATTTTACTGCCAAAATATTACTCCGAGAGGATAAATGCTTCTATACAAAAGTGTTCAGCTTAAAAAGTTCTATATAAAACTGCAATCCATTTTTAAATAACTCAAATAGTTTTTGATTAACGTTCAAATTTATTTTTGAAAAAGTTTTAATCATTTTACTGCGAAAATATTACTCTGAGAGGATTAATGCTTCTATACAAAAGTGTTCAGCTTAAAAAATTCTATATAAAACTGCAATCCATTTTCAAATAACTCAAATAGTTTTTGATTAACGTACAAAATTATTTTTGAAAAAGTTTTTGTCATTTTACTGCGAAAATATTACTTCTAGAAGATAAATGCTTCTATACAAAAATGTTCAGCTTAAAAAGTTCTATAGAAAACTGCAATCCATTTTTAAATAACCCAAATAGTTTTTGATTAACGTTCAAATTTATTTTTGAAAAAGTTTTTGTCATTTTACTGCCAAAATATTACTCCGAGAGGATAAATGCTTCTATACAAAAGTGTTCAGCTTAAAAATTTCTATATAAAACTGCAATTCATTTTTAAATAACTCAAATAGTTTTTGATTAACGTTCAAATTTATTTTTGAAAAAGTTTTTGTCATTTTACTGCGAAAATATTACTCCGAGAGGATAAATGCTTCTATACAAAAGTGTTCAGCTTAAAAAGTTCTATATAAAACTGCAATCCATTTTTATAAAACTCAAATAGTTTTTGATTAACGTACAAAATTATTTTTGACAAAGTTTTTGTCATTTTACTGCGAAAATATTACTTCTAGAAGATAAATGCTTCTATACAAAAGTGTTCAGCTTAAAAAGTTCTATATAAAACTGCAATCTATTTTTAAATAACTCAAATAGTTTTTGATTAACAAACAAAATTATTTTTGAAAAAGTTTTTGTCATTTTACTGCCAAAATATTACTCCGAGAGGATAAATGCTTCTATACAAAAGTGTTCAGCTTAAAAAGTTCTATATAAAACTGCAATCTATTTTTAAATAACTCAAAAAGTTTTTGATTAACGTTCAAAATTATTTTTGAAAAAGTTTTTGTCATTTTACTGCGAAAATATTACTCCGAGAGGATAAATGCTTCTATACAAAAGTGTTCAGCTTAAAAAGTTCTATATAAAACTGCAATCCATTTTAAAATAACTCAAATAGTTTTTGATTAACATACAAAATTATTTTTGAAAACGTTTTTGTCATTTTACTGCGAAAATATTACTTCTAGAAGGTAAATGCTCCTATACAAAAGTGTTCAGCTTAAAAAGTTCTATATAAAACTGCAATCCATTTTTAAATAACTCAAATAGTTTTTGATTAACAAACAAAATTATTTTTGAAAAAGTTTTTGTCATTTTACTGCCAAAATATTACTCCGAGAGGATAAATGCTTCTATACAAAAGTGTTCAGCTTAAAAAGTTCTATATAAAACTGCAATCCATTTTTAAATAACTCAAATAGTTTTTGATTAACGTTCAAATTTATTTTTGAAAAAGTTTTTGTCATTTTACTGCGAAAATATTACTCTGAGAGGATTAATGCTTCTATACAAAAGTGTTCAGCTTAAAAAGTTCTATATAAAACTGCAATCCATTTTCAAATAACTCAAATAGTTTTTGATTAACGTACAAAATTATTTTTGAAAAAGTTTTTGTCATTTTACTGCGAAAATATTACTTCTAGAAGATAAATGCTTCTATACAAAAGTGTTCAGCTTAAAAAGTTCTATATAAAACTGCAATCCATTTTTAAATAACTCAAATAGTTTTTGATTAACAAACAAAATTATTTTTGAAAAAGTTTTTGTCATTTTACTGCCAAAATATTACTCCGACAGGATAAATGCTTCTATACAAAAGTGTTCAGATTAAAAAGTTCTATATAAAACTGCAATCCATTTTCAAATAACCCAAATAGTTTTTGATTAACGTTCAAATTTATTTTTGAAAAAGTTTTTGTCATTTTACTGCCAAAATATTACTCCGAGAGGATAAATGCTTCTATACAAAAGTGTTCAGCTTAAAAATTTCTATATAAAACTGCAATTCATTTTTAAATAACTCAAATAGTTTTTGATTAACGTTCAAATTTATTTTTGAAAAAGTTTTTGTCATTTTACTGCGAAAATATTACTCCGAGAGGATAAATGCTTCTATACAAAAGTGTTCAGCTTAAAAAGTTCTATATAAAACTGCAATCTATTTTTAAATAACTCAAATAGTTTTTGATTAACAAACAAAATTATTTTTGAAAAAGTTTTTGTCATTTTACTGCCAAAATATTACTCCGAGAGGATAAATGCTTCTATACAAAAGTGTTCAGCTTAAAAAGTTCTATAGAAAACTGCAATCCATTTTTAAATAACTCAAATAGTTTTTGATTAACGTTCAAATTTATTTTTGAAAAAGTTTTAATCATTTTACTGCGAAAATATTACTCTGAGAGGATTAATGCTTCTATACAAAAGTGTTCAGCTTAAAAAAGTCTATATAAAACTGCAATCCATTTTCAAATAACTCAAATAGTTTTTGATTAACGTACAAAATTATTTTTGAAAAAGTTTTTGTCATTTTACTGCGAAAATATTACTTCTAGAAGATAAATGCTTCTATACAAAAATGTTCAGCTTAAAAAGTTCTATAGAAAACTGCAATCCATTTTTAAATAACCCAAATAGTTTTTGATTAACGTTCAAATTTATTTTTGAAAAAGTTTTTGTCATTTTACTGCCAAAATATTACTCCGAGAGGATAAATGCTTCTATACAAAATTGTTCAGCTTAAAAATTTCTATATAAAACTGCAATTCATTTTTAAATAACTCAAATAGTTTTTGATTAACGTTCAAATTTATTTTTGAAAAAGTTTTTGTCATTTTACTGCGAAAATATTACTCCGAGAGGATAAATGCTTCTATACAAAAGTGTTCAGCTTAAAAAGTTCTATATAAAACTGCAATCTATTTTTAAATAACCCAAATAGTTTTTGATTAACCTTCAAATTTATTTTTGAAAAAGTTTTTGTCATTTTACTGCCAAAATATTACTCCGAGAGGATAAATGCTTCTATACAAAAGTGTTCAGCTTAAAAAGTTCTATATAAAACTGCAATCCATTTTTAAATAACTCAAATAGTTTTTGATTAACGTTCAAATTTATTTTTGAAAAAGTTTTTGTCATTTTACTGCGAAAATATTACTCTGAGAGGATTAATGCTTCGATACAAAAGTGTTCAGCTTAAAAAGTTCTATATAAAACTGCAATCCATTTTCAAATAACTCAAATAGTTTTTGATTAACGTACAAAATTATTTTTGAAAAAGTTTTTGTCATTTTACTGCCAAAATATTACTCCGAGAGGATAAATGCCTCTATACAAAAGTGTTCAGCTTAAAAAGTTCTATATAAAACTGCAATCCATTTTTAAATAACTCAAATAGTTTTTGATTAACGTTCAAATTTATTTTTGAAAAAGTTTTTGTCATTTTACTGCGAAAATATTACTCTGAGAGGATTAATGCTTCTATACAAAAGTGTTCAGCTTAAAAATTTCTATAT
Source organism: Cancer borealis (assembly GCA_036785275.1). Lineage (NCBI taxonomy): Eukaryota > Metazoa > Arthropoda > Malacostraca > Decapoda > Cancridae > Cancer > Cancer borealis. The sequence continues at coordinate 26,351 of JAXIVD010001063.1, forward strand.
AAAACTGCAATCCATTTTCAAATAACTCAAATAGTTTTTGATTAACGTACAAAATTATTTTTGAAAAAGTTTTTGTCATTTTACTGCGAAAATATTACTTCTAGAAGATAAATGCTTCTATACAAAAATGTTCAGCTTAAAAAGTTCTATAGAAAACTGCAATCCATTTTTAAATAACTCAAATAGTTTTTGATTAACAAACAAAATTATTTTTGAAAAAGTTTTTGTCATTTTACTGCCAAAATATTACTCCGAGAGGATAAATGCTTCTATACAAAAGTGTTCAGCTTAAAAAGTTCTATATAAAACTGCAATCCATTTTTAAATAACTCAAATAGTTTTTGATTAACGTTCAAATTTATTTTTGAAAAAGTTTTTGTCATTTTACTGCGAAAATATTACTCTGAGAGGATTAATGCTTCTATACAAAAGTGTTCAGCTTAAAAAGTTCTATATAAAACTGCAATCCATTTTCAAATAACTCAAATAGTTTTTGATTAACGTACAAAATTATTTTTGAAAAAGTTTTTGTCATTTTACTGCGAAAATATTACTTCTAGAAGATAAATGCTTCTATACAAAAGTGTTCAGCTTAAAAAGTTCTATATAAAACTGCAATCCATTTTTAAATAACTCAAATAGTTTTTGATTAACAAACAAAATTATTTTTGAAAAAGTTTTTGTCATTTTACTGCCAAAATATTACTCCGACAGGATAAATGCTTCTATACAAAAGTGTTCAGATTAAAAAGTTCTATATAAAACTGCAATCCATTTTCAAATAACCCAAATAGTTTTTGATTAACGTTCAAATTTATTTTTGAAAAAGTTTTTGTCATTTTACTGCCAAAATATTACTCCGAGAGGATAAATGCTTCTATACAAAAGTGTTCAGCTTAAAAATTTCTATATAAAACTGCAATTCATTTTTAAATAACTCAAATAGTTTTTGATTAACGTTCAAATTTATTTTTGAAAAAGTTTTTGTCATTTTACTGCGAAAATATTACTCCGAGAGGATAAATGCTTCTATACAAAAGTGTTCAGCTTAAAAAGTTCTATATAAAACTGCAATCTATTTTTAAATAACTCAAATAGTTTTTGATTAACAAACAAAATTATTTTTGAAAAAGTTTTTGTCATTTTACTGCCAAAATATTACTCCGAGAGGATAAATGCTTCTATACAAAAGTGTTCAGCTTAAAAAGTTCTATATAAAACTGCAATCCATTTTTAAATAACTCAAATAGTTTTTGATTAACGTTCAAATTTATTTTTGAAAAAGTTTTAATCATTTTACTGCGAAAATATTACTCTGAGAGGATTAATGCTTCTATACAAAAGTGTTCAGCTTAAAAAATTCTATATAAAACTGCAATCCATTTTCAAATAACTCAAATAGTTTTTGATTAACGTACAAAATTATTTTTGAAAAAGTTTTTGTCATTTTACTGCGAAAATATTACTTCTAGAAGATAAATGCTTCTATACAAAAATGTTCAGCTTAAAAAGTTCTATAGAAAACTGCAATCCATTTTTAAATAACCCAAATAGTTTTTGATTAACGTTCAAATTTATTTTTGAAAAAGTTTTTGTCATTTTACTGCCAAAATATTACTCCGAGAGGATAAATGCTTCTATACAAAAGTGTTCAGCTTAAAAATTTCTATATAAAACTGCAATTCATTTTTAAATAACTCAAATAGTTTTTGATTAACGTTCAAATTTATTTTTGAAAAAGTTTTTGTCATTTTACTGCGAAAATATTACTCCGAGAGGATAAATGCTTCTATACAAAAGTGTTCAGCTTAAAAAGTTCTATATAAAACTGCAATCCATTTTTATAAAACTCAAATAGTTTTTGATTAACGTACAAAATTATTTTTGACAAAGTTTTTGTCATTTTACTGCGAAAATATTACTTCTAGAAGATAAATGCTTCTATACAAAAGTGTTCAGCTTAAAAAGTTCTATATAAAACTGCAATCTATTTTTAAATAACTCAAATAGTTTTTGATTAACAAACAAAATTATTTTTGAAAAAGTTTTTGTCATTTTACTGCCAAAATATTACTCCGAGAGGATAAATGCTTCTATACAAAAGTGTTCAGCTTAAAAAGTTCTATATAAAACTGCAATCTATTTTTAAATAACTCAAAAAGTTTTTGATTAACGTTCAAAATTATTTTTGAAAAAGTTTTTGTCATTTTACTGCGAAAATATTACTCCGAGAGGATAAATGCTTCTATACAAAAGTGTTCAGCTTAAAAAGTTCTATATAAAACTGCAATCCATTTTAAAATAACTCAAATAGTTTTTGATTAACATACAAAATTATTTTTGAAAACGTTTTTGTCATTTTACTGCGAAAATATTACTTCTAGAAGGTAAATGCTCCTATACAAAAGTGTTCAGCTTAAAAAGTTCTATATAAAACTGCAATCCATTTTTAAATAACTCAAATAGTTTTTGATTAACAAACAAAATTATTTTTGAAAAAGTTTTTGTCATTTTACTGCCAAAATATTACTCCGAGAGGATAAATGCTTCTATACAAAAGTGTTCAGCTTAAAAAGTTCTATATAAAACTGCAATCCATTTTTAAATAACTCAAATAGTTTTTGATTAACGTTCAAATTTATTTTTGAAAAAGTTTTTGTCATTTTACTGCGAAAATATTACTCTGAGAGGATTAATGCTTCTATACAAAAGTGTTCAGCTTAAAAAGTTCTATATAAAACTGCAATCCATTTTCAAATAACTCAAATAGTTTTTGATTAACGTACAAAATTATTTTTGAAAAAGTTTTTGTCATTTTACTGCGAAAATATTACTTCTAGAAGATAAATGCTTCTATACAAAAGTGTTCAGCTTAAAAAGTTCTATATAAAACTGCAATCCATTTTTAAATAACTCAAATAGTTTTTGATTAACAAACAAAATTATTTTTGAAAAAGTTTTTGTCATTTTACTGCCAAAATATTACTCCGACAGGATAAATGCTTCTATACAAAAGTGTTCAGATTAAAAAGTTCTATATAAAACTGCAATCCATTTTCAAATAACCCAAATAGTTTTTGATTAACGTTCAAATTTATTTTTGAAAAAGTTTTTGTCATTTTACTGCCAAAATATTACTCCGAGAGGATAAATGCTTCTATACAAAAGTGTTCAGCTTAAAAATTTCTATATAAAACTGCAATTCATTTTTAAATAACTCAAATAGTTTTTGATTAACGTTCAAATTTATTTTTGAAAAAGTTTTTGTCATTTTACTGCGAAAATATTACTCCGAGAGGATAAATGCTTCTATACAAAAGTGTTCAGCTTAAAAAGTTCTATATAAAACTGCAATCTATTTTTAAATAACTCAAATAGTTTTTGATTAACAAACAAAATTATTTTTGAAAAAGTTTTTGTCATTTTACTGCCAAAATATTACTCCGAGAGGATAAATGCTTCTATACAAAAGTGTTCAGCTTAAAAAGTTCTATAGAAAACTGCAATCCATTTTTAAATAACTCAAATAGTTTTTGATTAACGTTCAAATTTATTTTTGAAAAAGTTTTAATCATTTTACTGCGAAAATATTACTCTGAGAGGATTAATGCTTCTATACAAAAGTGTTCAGCTTAAAAAAGTCTATATAAAACTGCAATCCATTTTCAAATAACTCAAATAGTTTTTGATTAACGTACAAAATTATTTTTGAAAAAGTTTTTGTCATTTTACTGCGAAAATATTACTTCTAGAAGATAAATGCTTCTATACAAAAATGTTCAGCTTAAAAAGTTCTATAGAAAACTGCAATCCATTTTTAAATAACCCAAATAGTTTTTGATTAACGTTCAAATTTATTTTTGAAAAAGTTTTTGTCATTTTACTGCCAAAATATTACTCCGAGAGGATAAATGCTTCTATACAAAATTGTTCAGCTTAAAAATTTCTATATAAAACTGCAATTCATTTTTAAATAACTCAAATAGTTTTTGATTAACGTTCAAATTTATTTTTGAAAAAGTTTTTGTCATTTTACTGCGAAAATATTACTCCGAGAGGATAAATGCTTCTATACAAAAGTGTTCAGCTTAAAAAGTTCTATATAAAACTGCAATCTATTTTTAAATAACCCAAATAGTTTTTGATTAACCTTCAAATTTATTTTTGAAAAAGTTTTTGTCATTTTACTGCCAAAATATTACTCCGAGAGGATAAATGCTTCTATACAAAAGTGTTCAGCTTAAAAAGTTCTATATAAAACTGCAATCCATTTTTAAATAACTCAAATAGTTTTTGATTAACGTTCAAATTTATTTTTGAAAAAGTTTTTGTCATTTTACTGCGAAAATATTACTCTGAGAGGATTAATGCTTCGATACAAAAGTGTTCAGCTTAAAAAGTTCTATATAAAACTGCAATCCATTTTCAAATAACTCAAATAGTTTTTGATTAACGTACAAAATTATTTTTGAAAAAGTTTTTGTCATTTTACTGCCAAAATATTACTCCGAGAGGATAAATGCCTCTATACAAAAGTGTTCAGCTTAAAAAGTTCTATATAAAACTGCAATCCATTTTTAAATAACTCAAATAGTTTTTGATTAACGTTCAAATTTATTTTTGAAAAAGTTTTTGTCATTTTACTGCGAAAATATTACTCTGAGAGGATTAATGCTTCTATACAAAAGTGTTCAGCTTAAAAATTTCTATATAAAACTGCAATCCATTTTCAAATAACTCAAATAGTTTTTGATTAACGTACAAAATTATTTTTGAAAAAGTTTTTGTCATTTTACTGCGAAAATATTACTTCTAGAAGATAAATGCTTCTATACAAAAATGTTCAGCTTAAAAAGTTCTATAGAAAACTGCAATCCATTTTTAAATAACTCAAATAGTTTTTGATTAACAAACAAAATTATTTTTGAAAAAGTTTTTGTCATTTTACTGCCAAAATATTACTCCGAGAGGATAAATGCTTCTATACAAAAGTGTTCAGATTAAAAAGTTCTATATAAAACTGCAATTCATTTTCAAATAACCCAAATAGTTTTTGATTAACGTTCAAATTTATTTTTGAAAAAGTTTTTGTCATTTTACTGCCAAAATATTACTCCGAGAGGATAAATGCTTCTATACAAAAGTGTTCAGCTTAAAAATTTCTATATAAAACTGCAATTCATTTTTAAATAACTCAAATAGTTTTTGATTAACGTTCAAATTTATTTTTGAAAAAGTTTTTGTCATTTTACTGCGAAAATATTACTCCGAGAGGATAAATGCTTCTATACAAAAGTGTTCAGCTTAAAAAGTTCTATAAAAAACTGCAATCTATTTTTAAATAACCCAAATAGTTTTTGATTAACCTTCAAATTTATTTTTGAAAAAGTTTTTGTCATTTTACTGCGAAAATATTACTCCGAGAGGATAAATGCTTCTATACAAAAGTGTTCAGCTTAAAAAGTTCTATATAAAACTGCAATCCATTTTTAAATAACTCAAATAGTTTTTGATTAACGTTCAAATTTATTTTTGAAAAAGTTTTTGTCATTTTACTGCGAAAATATTACTCTGAGAGGATTAATGCTTCTATACAAAAGTGTTCAGCTTAAAAAGTTCTATATAAAACTGCAATCCATTTTCAAATAACTCAAATAGTTTTTGATTAACGTACAAAATTATTTTTGAAAAAGTTTTTGTCATTTTACTGCCAAAATATTACTCCGAGAGGATAAATGCTTCTATACAAAAGTGTTCAGCTTAAAAAGTTCTATATAAAACTGCAATCCATTTTTAAATAACTCAAATAGTTTTTGATTAACGTTCGAATTTATTTTTGAAAAAGTTTTTGTCATTTTACTGCGAAAATATTACTCTGAGAGGATTAATGCTTCTATACAAAAGTGTTCAGCTTAAAAAGTTCTATATAAAACTGCAATCCATTTTCAAATAACTCAAATAGTTTTTGATTAACGTACAAAATTATTTTTGAAAAAGTTTTTGTCATTTTACTGCGAAAATATTACTTCTAGAAGATAAATGCTTCTATACAAAAGTGTTCAGCTTAAAAAGTTCTATATAAAACTGCAATCCATTTTTAAATAACTCTAATAGTTTTTGATTAACAAGCAAAATTATTTTTGAAAAAGTTTTTGTCATTTTACTGCCAAAATATTACTCCGAGAGGATAAATGCTTCAATACAAAAATGTTCAGCTTAAAAAGTTCTATATAAAACTGCAATCCATTTTTAAATAACTCAAATAGTTTTTGATTGACAAACAAAATTTTTTTTGAAAAAGTTTTTGTCATTTTACTGCCAAAATATTACTCCGAGAGGATAAATGCTTCTATACAAAAGTGTTCAGCTTAAAAAGTTATATATAAAACTGCAATCCATTTTCAAATAACCCAAATAGTTTTTGATTAACCTTCAAATTTATTTTTGAAAAAGTTTTTGTCATTTTACTGCCAAAATATTACTCCGAAAGGATAAATGCTTCTATACAAAAGTGTTCAGCTTAAAAAGTTCTATATAAAACTGCAATCCATTTTTAAATAACTCAAATAGTTTTTGATTAACGTTCAAATTTATTTTTGAAAAAGTTTTTGTCATTTTACTGCGAAAATATTACTCTGAGAGGATAAATGCTTCTATACAAAAGTGTTCAGCTTAAAAAGTTCTATAGAAAACTGCAATCCATTTTCAAATAACTCAAATAGTTTTTGATTAACGAACAAAATTTTTTTTGAAAAAGTTTTTGTCATTTTACTGCGAAAATATTACTCCGAGAGGATAAAAACTTCTATACAAAAGTGTTCAGCTTTAAAAGTTCTATATAAAACTGCAATCCATTTTTAAATAACTCTAATAGTTTTTGATTAACGTTCTAATTTATTTTTGAAAAAGTTTTTGTCATTTTACTGCGAAAATATTACTCCGAGAGGATAAATGCTTCTATACAAAAGTGTTCAGCTTAAAAAGTTCTATATAAAATTGCAATCCATTTTCAAATAACTCAAATAGTTTTTGATTAACGTACAAAATTATTTTTGAAAAAGTTTTTGTCATTTTACTGCGAAAATATTACTTCTAGAAGATAAATGCTTCTATACAAAAGTGTTCAGCTTAAAAAGTTCTATATAAAACTGCAATTCATTTTTAAATAACTCAAATAGTTTTTGATTAACAAACAAAATTATTTTTGAAAAAGTTTTTGTCATTTTACTGCCAAAATATTACTCCGAGAGGATAAATGCTTCTATACAAAAGTGTTCAGCTTAAAAAGTTATATATAAAACTGCAATCCATTTTCAAATAACCCAAATAGTTTTTCATTAACGTTCAAATTTATTTTTGAAAAAGTTTTTGTCATTTTACTGCCAAAATATTACTCCGAGAGGATAAATGCTTCTATACAAAAGTGTTCAGCTTACAAAGTTCTATATAAAACTGCAATCCATTTTTAAATAACTCAAATAGTTTTTGATTAACGTTCAAATTTATTTTTGAAAAAGTTTTTGTCATTTTACTGCGAAAATATTACTCCGAGAGGATAAATGCTTCTATACAAAAGTGTTCAGCTTAAAAAGTTCTATATAAAACTGCAATCCATTTTCAAATAACTCAAATAGTTTTTGATTAACGTACAAAATTTTTTTTGAAAAAGTTTTTGTCATTTTACTGCGAAAATATTACTTCTAGAAGATAAATGCTTCTATACAAAAGTGTTCAGCTTAAAAAGTTCTATATAAAACTGAAATCTATTTTTAAATAACTCAAATAGTTTTTGATTAACAAACAAAATTATTTTTGAAAAAGTTTTTGTCATTTTACTGCCAAAATATTACTCCGAGAGGATAAATGTTTCTATACAAAAGTGTTCAGCTTAAAAAGTTCTATATAAAACTGCAATCCATTTTTAAATAACTCAAATAGTTTTTGATTAACAATCAAATTTATTTTTGAAAAAGTTTTTGTCATTTTACTGCGAAAATATTACTCCGAGAGGATAAATGCTTCTATACAAAAGTGTTCAGCTTAAAAAGTTATATATAAAACTGCAATCCATTTTCAAATAACTCAAATAGTTTTTGATTAACGTACAAAATTATTTTTGAAAAAGTTTTTGTCATTTTACTGCGAAAATATTACTTCTAGAAGATAAATGCTTCTATACAAAAGTGTTCAGCTTAAAAAGTTCTATATAAAACTGCATTCCATTTTTAAATAACTCAAATAGTTTTTGATTAACAAACAAAATTATTTTTGAAAAAGTTTTTGTCATTTTACTGCCAAAATATTACTCCGAGAGGATAAATGCTTCTATACAAAAGTGTTCAGCTTAAAAAGTTCTATATAAAACTGCAATCCATTTTCAAATAACCCAAATAGTTTTTGATTAACGTTCAAATTTATTTTTGAAAAAGTTTTTGTCATTTTACTGCCAAAATATTACTCCGAGAGGATAAATGCTTCTATACAAAAGTGTTCAGCTTACAAAGTTCTATATAAAACTGCAATCCATTTTTAAATAACTCAAATAGTTTTTGATTAACGTTCAAATTTATTTTTGAAAAAGTTTTTGTCATTTTACTGCGAAAATATTACTCCGAGAGGATAAATGCTTCTATACAAAAGTGTTCAGCTTAAAAAGTTTTATATAAAACTGCAATCCATTTTTAAATAACTCAAATAGTTTTTGATTAACAAACAAAATTATTTTTGAAAAAGTTTTTGTCATTTTACTGCCAAAATATTACTCCGAGAGGATAAATGCTTCTATACAAAAGTGTTCAGCTTACAAAGTTCTATATAAAACTGCAATCCATTTTTAAATAACTCAAATAGTTTTTGATTAACGTTCAAATTTATTTTTGAAAAAGTTTTTGTCATTTTACTGCGAAAATATTACTCCGAGAGGATAAATGCTTCTATACAAAAGTGTTCAGCTTAAAAAGTTCTATATAAAACTGCAATCCATTTTTAAATAACTCAAATAGTTTTTGATTAACAAACAAAATTATTTTTGAAAAAGTTTTTGTCATTTTACTGCCAAAATATTACTCCGAGAGGATAAATGCTTCTATACAAATGTGTTCAGCTTACAAAGTTCTATATAAAACTGCAATCCATTTTTAAATAACTCAAATAGTTTTTGATTAACGTTCAAATTTATTTTTGAAAAAGTTTTTGTCATTTTACTGCGAAAATATTACTCCGAGAGGATAAATGCTTCTATACAAAAGTGTTCAGCTTAAAAAGTTCTATATAAAACTGCAATCCATTTTCAAATAACTCAAATAGTTTTTGATTAACGTACAAAATTATTTTTGAAAAAGTTTTTGTCATTTTACTGCGAAAATATTACTTCTAGAAGATAAATGCTTCTATACAAAAGTGTTCAGCTTAAAAAGTTCTATATAAAACTGAAATCTATTTTGAAATAACTCAAATAGTTTTTGATTAACAAACAAAATTATTTTTGAAAAAGTTTTTGTCATTTTACTGCCAAAATATTACTCCGAGAGGATAAATGCTTCTATACAAAAGTGTTCAGCTTAAAAAGTTCTATATAAAACAACAATCCATTTTTAAATAACTCAAATAGTTTTTGATTAACGTTCAAATTTATTTTTGAAAAAGTTTTTGTCATTTTACTGCGAAAATATTACTCCGAGAGGATAAATGCTTCTATACAAAAGTGTTCAGCTTACAAAGTTCTATATAAAACTGCAATCTATTTTCATATAACTCAAATAGTTTTTGATTAACGTACAAAATTATTTTTGAAAAAGTTTTTGTCATTTTACTGCGAAAATATTACTTCTAGAAGATAAATGCTTCTATACAAAAGTGTTCAGCTTAAAAAGTTCTATATAAAACTGCAATCCATTTTTAAATAACTCAAATAGTTTTTGATTAACAAACAAAATTATTTTTGAAAAAGTTTTTGTCATTTTACTGCCAAAATATTACTCCGAGAGGATAAATGCTTCTATACAAAAGTGTTCAGCTTAAAAAGTTATATATAAAACTGCAATCCATTTTCAAATAACCCAAATAGTTTTTGATTAACGTTCAAATTTATTTTTGAAAAAGTTTTTGTCATTTTACTGCCAAAATATTACTCCGAGAGGATAAATGCTTCTATACAAAAGTGTTCAGCTTAAAAAGTTATATATAAAACTGCAATCCATTTTCAAATAACTTAAATAGTTTTTGATTAACGTACAAAATTATTTTTGAAAAAGTTTTTGTCATTTTACTGCGAAAATATTACTTCTAGAATATAAATGCTTCTATACAAAAGTGTTCAGCTTAAAAAGTTCTATATAAAACTGAAATCCATTTTTAAATAACTCAAATAGTTTTTGATTAACAAACAAAAATTATTTTTGAAAATGTTTTTATCATTTTACTGCGAAAATATTACTTCTAGAAGATAAATGCTTCTATACAAAAGTGTTCAGCTTAAAAAGTTCTATATAAAACTGCAATCCATTTTTAAATAACTCAAATAGTTTTTGATTAACAAACAAAATTATTTTTGAAAAAGTTTTTGTAATTTTACTGCCAAAATATTACTCCGAGAGGATAAATGCTTCTATACAAAAGTGTTCAGCTTAAAAAGTTCTATATAAAACTGCAATCCATTTTTAAATAACTCAAATAGTTTTTGATTACCGTTCAAATTTATTTTTGAAAAAGTTTTTGTCATTTTACTGCGAAAATATTACTCCGAGAGGATAAATGCTTCTATACAAAAGTGTTCAGCTTAAACAATTCTATATAAAACTGCAATCCATTTTCAAATAACTCAAATAGTTTTTGATTAACGTACAAAATTATTTTTGAAAAAGTTTTTGTCATTTTACTGCGAAAATATTACTTCTAGAAGATAAATGCTTCTATACAAAAGTGTTCAGCTTAAAAAGTTCTATATAAAACTGCAATCCATTTTTAAATAACTCAAATAGTTTTTGATTAACAAACAAAATTATTTTTGAAAAAGTTTTTGTCATTTTACTGCCAAAATATTACTCCGAGAGGATAAATGCTTCTATACAAAAGTGTTCAGCTTAAAAAGTTCTATATAAAACTGCAATCCATTTTCAAATAACCCAAATAGTTTTTGATTAACGTTCAAATTTATTTTTGAAAAAGTTTTTGTCATTTTACTGCCAAAATATTACTCCGAGAGGATAAATGCTTCTATACAAAAGTGTTCAGCTTAAAAAGTTATATATAAAACTGCAATCCATTTTCAAATAACTCAAATAGTTTTTGATTAACGTACAAAATTATTTTTGAAAAAGTTTTTGTCATTTTACTGCGAAAATATTACTTCTAGAATATAAATGCTTCTATACAAAAGTGTTCAGCTTAAAAAGTTCTATATAAAACTGAAATCCATTTTTAAATAACTCAAATAGTTTTTGATTAACAAACAAAAATTATTTTTGAAAATGTTTTTATCATTTTACTGCGAAAATATTACTTCTAGAAGATAAATGCTTCTATACAAAAGTGTTCAGCTTAAAAAGTTCTATATAAAACTGCAATCCATTTTTAAATAACTCAAATAGTTTTTGATTAACAAACAAAATTATTTTTGAAAAAGTTTTTGTAATTTTACTGCCAAAATATTACTCCGAGAGGATAAATGCTTCTATACAAAAGTGTTCAGCTTAAAAAGTTCTATATAAAACTGCAATCCATTTTTAAATAACTCAAATAGTTTTTGATTAACGTTCAAATTTATTTTTGAAAAAGTTTTTGTCATTTTACTGCGAAAATATTACTCCGAGAGGATAAATGCTTCTATACAAAAGTGTTCAGCTTAAAAAGTTCTATATAAAACTGCAATCCATTTTTAAATAACTCAAATAGTTTTTGATTAACAAACAAAATTATTTTTGAAAAAGTTTTTGTCATTTTACTGCCAAAATATTACTCTGAGAGGATAAATGCTTCTATACAAAAGTGTTCAGCTTACAAAGTTCTATATAAAACTGCAATCCATTTTTAAATAACTCAAATAGTTTTTGATTAACGTTCAAATTTATTTTTGAAAAAGTTTTTGTCATTTTACTGCGAAAATATTACTCCGAGAGGATAAATGCTTCTATACAAAAGTGTTCAGCTTAAACAGTTCTATATAAAACTGCAATCCATTTTCAAATAACTCAAATAGTTTTTGATTAACGTACAAAATTATTTTTGAAAAAGTTTTTGTCATTTTACTGCGAAAATATTACTTCTAGAAGATAAATGCTTCTATACAAAAGTGTTCAGCTTAAAAAGTTCTATATAAAACTGCAATCCATTTTTAAATAACTCAAATAGTTTTTGATTAACAAACAAAATTATTTTTGAAAAAGTTTTTGTCATTTTACTGCCAAAATATTACTCCGAGAGGATAAATGCTTCTATACAAAAGTGTTCAGCGTAAAAAGTTCTATATAAAACTGCAATCCATTTTCAAATAACCCAAATAGTTTTTGATTAACGTTCAAATTTATTTTTGAAAAAGTTTTTGTCATTTTACTGCCAAAATATTACTCCGAGAGGATAAATGCTTCTATACAAAAGTGTTCAGCTTAAAAAGCTCTATATGAAACTGCAATCCATTTTCAAATAACTCAAATAGTTTTTGATTAACGTACAAAATTATTTTTGAAAAAGTTTTTGTCATTTTACTGCGAAAATATTACTTCTAGAAGATAAATGCTTCTATACAAAAGTGTTCAGCTTAAAAAGTTCTATATAAAACTGAAAACTATTTTTAAATAACTCAAATAGTTTTTGATTAACAAACAAAATTATTTTTGAAAAAGTTTTTGTCATTTTACTGCCAAAATATTACTCCGAGAGGATAAATGCTTCTATACAAAAGTGTTCAGCTTAAAAAGTTATATATAAAACTGCAATCCATTTTTAAATAACTCAAATAGTTTTTGATTAACAATCAAATTTATTTTTGAAAAAGTTTTTGTCATTTTACTGCGAAAATATTACTCCGAGAGGATAAATGTTTCTATACAAAAGTGTTCAGCTTAAAAAGTTATATAGAAAACTGCAATCCATTTTCAAATAACTCAAATAGTTTTTGATTAACGAACAAAATTATTTTTGAAAAAGTTTTTGTCATTTTACTGCGAAAATATTACTCCGAGAGGATAAATGCTTCTATACAAAAGTGTTCAGCTTAAAAAGTTCTATATAAAACTGCAATTCATTTTCAAATAACTCAAATAGATTTTGATTAACGAACAAAATTATTTTTGAAAAAGTTTTTGTCATTTTACTGCGGAAATATTACTCCTAGAGGATAAATGGTTCAATATGAAAGTGTTCAGCTTAAAAAGTTCTATACAAAACTGCAATCCATTTTCTAATAACTCAAATAGTTTTTGATTAACGAACAAATTTATTTTTGAAAAAGTTTTTGTCATTTTACTGCGAAAATATTACTCCGAGAGGATAAATGCTACTATAGAAAAGTGTTCAGCTTTAAAAGTTCTATATAAAACTGCAATCCATTTTTAAATAACTCTAATAGTTTTTGATTAACGTTCTAATTTATTTTTGAAAAAGTTTTAATCATTTTACTGCGAAAATATTACTCCTATAGGATAAATGCTTCTATACAAAAGTGTTCAGCTTAAAAAGTTTTATATAAAACTGCAATCCATTTTCAAATAACTCAAATAGTTTTTGATTAACGACTAAAATTATTTTTGAAAAAGTTTTTGTCATTTTACTGGGAAAATATTACTCCGAGAGGATAAATGCTTCTATACAAAAGTGTTCAGCTTAAAATGTTCTATATAAAACTGCAAATCCATTTTCTAATAACTCAAATAGTTTTTGATTAACGAACAAAATTATTTTTGAAAATTTTTTTGTCATTTTACTGCGAAAATATTACTTCTAGAAGATAAATGCTTCAATACAAAAGTGTTCAGCTTAAAAAGTTCTATATAAAACTGCAATCCATTTTCAAATAACCCAAATAGTTTTTGATTAACGTTCAAATTTATTTTTTGAAAAAGTTTTTGTCATTTTACTGCGAAAATGTTACTCCTAGAGGATAAATGCTTCTATACAAAAGTGTTCAGCTTAAAAAGTTCTATATAAAACTGCAATCCATTTTCAAATAACTCAAATAGTTTTTGATTAACGAACAAAATTATTTTTGAATATTAAGTTGTAGATATTGAAATTATGAATATATAGGTGTATTTTCCTTTTACATAGATATATGATTACATAGAAATAGTTATATATGGATAGCAAGACAAAATCAAAAAAAAAAAGTAAGATGACGTTGGACTGACGGAATCTGCATCGGAACATCAAGATTCAAGATCACAATATCAAAATGGCGGCGACGCGGCTTGCTTTAAGTAAGTATTTACGTATATTTCATGTATTTTCATGCATATAATTGTGTGTGCAAGCTTGTGTGTGTGTTTATGTATGTCCGTGGAGGTATTTGATATAGAATAGGCACTTGAAACCACTGTGCGAGTGAGAGTTTCGATGGCTACTATCTGCCTATTCTCGTTTTTATGGCTGTGTTTACAGTGACAGGAATATTATACAATGATATAATTACACGTTTCCACCACGGCACATTCTTTAAACTTCACATGTATAAGGTAAGTGTTGAAGGGAAGGTGTATAGGTGTTAATAATGGCCAGGTGTTGGCTAATTAAGGTCAATAAAGGACTGTTGTCTTGTCTGTTGACACGATTCATTCATCTCACACCCGGCAATATCTTACTTATTTTGTTAGTAGCATTAGTTTTATTCATCAATTTGAGTTATTGTGACATTGCTGGTGTTGTTTTTATGGTAATTATATACGTGGGAAATAATGTGTAGTTATTACCGTAAGTTAGGTAACATTACGTTAATATAACCCTTATTATATTATTATTTACTAATTTTACTTATTGTTACATCCTTGGACAGCATTTGTACACACCGGGGCGTTTACATGTGTGGCCAAACTTCCTAATGTTTTGAATTGTTTTCGCTAACACGATTTTAAGGAGTTGGTCAAGTGTGGTGTAGCCACAATTTTCCTAATATATTTCAATCTTAATGCTTGTTTTTAGTTTTTTTTATATTAAAAGCAACATATATAATATACATTTTTTAAATTATACCCACTGTAATGGTCTCAAACATCCTACTTTCCTCTGATTTATTTGAAATAGATATCAGGATTTTCTCTAATCATTCATAACATTCCTAACAATTCCTACCATAACCCTTCCTGTCATTCTTACCATTAATTCCATTCCTAATCTGTGTTATAGTACAATTGTGTGTGTGTGTGTGTGTGTGTTAAATTAAGATGTCTGTCATTACTATCATTCTTAACACGTTCCTAACTTGCAGGTGCCTGAGAAGAGAAAGCCCACCACGGACCGGTACCGGTCCACGGCCCCAGGGATTGGGGACCTCTGCACCACCACCACCACCACCACCACCACTAACTCGACATATTGAAGGCTACATCCCAAAGAATTACGTAGCCTCAGCCTCCTCCCTGGAATGTCAAGAGTATGTATAATTTTAAAAACTTTTATTCAGTTTATTAAGTTTTTTTTATACAATATTATATAAGTTTTATACAATATTTAAAGCTTTATACAACAGTGATAGATATAACACATGAAAGAGATGGATAAATGGCTGGATTATATTATAAGTTTCTTCAATCTTAAAACAGTGTGATAGAATAATGATAATCATAATGATAGTAATAATTATATTTTTTTCAGTTGGTATTTTGGAAAGATAGCCCGTAAAGAAGCAGAGAAATTACTGATGGCACGTGGTAATCTGCGAGGAACCTTTCTGATAAGGATGTCCGAGCAGACCAGTCACGGCTATTCACTAAGTATACGTGTAAGTAATATTATTATTATTATTATTATAATTGTTATTATTATTATTATTATTATTACTGTTATTAATATTGATGTGATAGCTGTATGAAAATGTATACATAAAGGTTTTCAATGATGACGAACACGAATATAGACTCAGTTTAACATTACTATCATTAGAGTACTTATTTATGAAACTATGAAATGAAAGGAAAGAGAATGAATGAGTGAGTTAATGAGTCAGTAAGTGGTTTGATGAAATGAAAGGGAGTGAATGAGTGAGTCAGTGAGTGTTTAACCTCCCTTCCTTTCCCCTACAGGCAATAAGTTTCCTGTCAAATGGACAGCCCCTGAAGCCATGCTATACAATCGCTTCACTATCAACTCTGACGTGTGGTCCTTCGGAGTGTTACTGATGGAAGTGATCACCTACGGGGCCAATCCATACCCAGGTTAACACACTCACTAACATATTAACACCCCTCCCTTACTCTCTCTCTCTCTCTCTCTCTCTCTCTTTTATGCTCCCTTGATTTTTTTTTCTTCGTTAATTAAGCCTCTCAAATTATCTATCCCTTCTCCTCCTCCTCCTCCTCCTCCTCCTCCTCCTTCTCCTCCTCCTCCTCCTCCTCCTCCCCTTCCTTCTCCTAACGTAAGTCTATCAGTGACAGAAATTCAAATTTTAGATACAAGACAATTTTAAACAATGTTAATACTTTGGTTTAAACATTAGTAAGGATCAAAAATGTATTGCAAATTAAAAGATGTATAATGTTGATGCAATATTCCAAGGATAATTGAAGAAAATTCATTCTCAATTTTTGGACCACAAATTTTCCATCTGAAATTAGGTTGAAATTTTTTTTTGCTAATTTACTCCGAAAATATTAGTCCTAGAGCAAAAATGTATAGAACCAAATTTGTTAAGCTTGAATAGTTGTGTATAATTCTCTCTTCACCTATTCAATATTCTCCATAACTTTGGAGAAAACTTAAGTTTAGGGAAAATAAAAGATTAATCCTATTTCCCTTCTTAAAGCTATAGTTTCCCTCCAATTCCCGTTCACTATAGCTCAAAAGGACGGTCGTATCCTGCTCTTCATTTACTAATATAAACTTCTTTTACGTCAACCTAATAGTTTTCGAGTTATTAAATAAAACATGTTTTCTGAAAAAAAGTCTTAGGTATTTACCTGGCAAAATTTTGTGAAAATTTTCACTTTTCAGAATTTCATGAAAATTGATACACAGGGGTTTTCAAACATGCTGATCACGAATCTGGACTCAGTTTTGTGATTCTCTCTCTCTCTCTCTCTCTCTCTCTCTCATAATAAACACCTCCATGTGTGTGTGTGTACTAATATTTATTTTAATCAATATTTTGTTAACATTTTGTAATTCAATTCATTAATCAACAATACATTTATGTATGCTATTTACACACACACACACACACATACACACACACACACACACACACACACACACACACACACACACACACACACACACACACACACATACACACACACACACAAACACACACACAGATATATATATATATATATATATATATATATATATATATATATATATATATATATATATATATATATATCTATATACAATATTATATAAGTTTTATACAATATTTAAAGCTTTATACAACAGTGATAGATATAACACATGAAAGAGATGGATAAATGGCTGGATTATATTATAAGTTTTTTCAATCTTAAAACAGTGTGATAGAATAATGATAATCATAATGATAGTAATAATTATATTTTTTTCAGTTGGTATTTTGGAAAGATAGCCCGTAAAGAAGCAGAGAAATTACTGATGGCACGTGGTAATCTGCGAGGAACCTTTCTGATAAGGATGTCCGAGCAGACCAGTCACGGCTATTCACTAAGTATACGTGTAAGTAATATTATTATTATTATTATTATCCCCTCATATAATCCCCCGCCTGGAGGATTATATGAGGTTAGGAATGGTAGACAACCGGCACCGCCTTCCTGTGGTGACACGCGGGGCTACTCAGAACACCATTGAAAAAAACACCTTCCCCCACAAGTACAAGAAGGTATGTATATGTGTGTGTGTGTGTGTGTGTGTGTGTGTGTGTGTGTGTGTGTGTGTACCTAAACCAGTTTAACCTAACCTCTCTCTCTATAGATGCAACAAGCAGACCTAACCTAACCTCTCTCCCTATAGATGAAACGCGCAGATCCCACTGAGGACAACCTTGAGAAATGCTTAAATATTTATTATATTTTCTTATTTATTTTCTATTGAGTATAATTCTTAGTCAATACTGTAAGCTTTTTATTATTATTATAACAAAGAATATGCAAATGTTTTAGTAATGGCACAGCTTACAGGTACGGCAGTGTAAATGCTCGGTTATAAATACAGCACGTACCTAACTTTTGGATGCTAAAATGAACCTAACCGTACCTGACATAACTTGAAAGATGCTTTACCAGGTCAATAATAAGTTATAACAATTTGTACCAATAGCGGATGACAACACAAGTGCCGTAGCTCTAAGCACTTAATAATTATTATTATTATATTATATTAACCACTCCCAAATATTTCAGAATCCAGCAACGTAATGGCCGGAAGACACTTACCACAGTGCAAGGCCTATCATCGGATTACCACCTCAAGAAGATTGTACGTGCTTGCAAGAAGGAATTCGCTTGCAACGGCACAGTGATGGAACATCCTGAATACGGGGAGGTGAGTGTGTATGTGTGTGTGTGTGTGTGTCCTCCTCCTCCTCCTCCTCCTCCTCCTCCTCCTCCTC
The DNA here is from genome assembly GCA_036785275.1 of Cancer borealis. Taxonomy (NCBI): domain Eukaryota; kingdom Metazoa; phylum Arthropoda; class Malacostraca; order Decapoda; family Cancridae; genus Cancer; species Cancer borealis. The sequence goes on from JAXIVD010001063.1 coordinate 45,078, forward strand.
CTCCTCCTCCTCCTCCTCCTCCTCCTCCTCCTCCTCCTCCTCCCCCCCCTTCCTTCTCCTAACGTAAATCTATCAGTGACAGAAATTCAAATTTTAGATACAAGACAATTTTAAACAATGTTAATACTTTGGTTTAAACATTAGTAAGGATCAAAAATGTTTTTCAAATTAAAAGATGTATAATGTTGATGCAATATTCCAAGGATAATTGAAGAAAATTCATTCTCAATTTTTGGACCACAAATTTTCCATCTGAAATTAGGTTGAACATTTTTTTTGCTAATTTACTCCGAAAATATTAGTCCTAGAGCAAAAATGTATAGAACCAAATTTGTTAAGCTTGAATAGTTGTATATAATTCTCTCTTCACCTATTCAATATTCTCCATAACTTTGGAGAAAACTTAAGTTTAGGGAAAATAAAAGATTAATCCTATTTCCCTTCTTAAAGCTATAGTTTCCCTCCAATTCCCGTTCACTATAGCTCAAAAGAACGGTCGTATCCTGCTCTTCATTTACTAATATAAACTTCTTTTACGTCAACCTAATAGTTTTCGAGTTATTAAATAAAACATGATTTCTGAAAAAAAGTCTAAGGTATTTATTTACCTGGCAAAATTTTGTGAAATTTTTCACTTTTCAGAATTTCATGAAAATTGATACACAGGGGTTTTCAAACATGCTGATCACGAATCTGGACTCAGTTTTGTGATTCTCTCTCTCTCTCTCTCATAATAAACACCTCCATGTGTGTGTGTGTACTAATATTTATTTTAATCAATATTTTGTTAACATTTTGTAATTCAATTCATTAATCAACAATACATTTATGTATGCTATTTACACACACACACACACACATACACACACACACACACACACACACACACACACACACACACACACACACACACACACACACACACACACACACACACATACACACACACACACAAACACACACACAGATATATATATATATATATATATATATATATATATATATATATATATATATATATATATATATATATATATACAATATTATATAAGTTTTATACAATATTTAAAGCTTTATACAACAGTGATAGATATAACACATGAAAGAGATGGATAAATGGCTGGATTATATTATAAGTTTTTTCAATCTTAAAACAGTGTGATAGAATAATGATAATCATAATGATAGTAATAATTATATTTTTTTCAGTTGGTATTTTGGAAAGATAGCCCGTAAAGAAGCAGAGAAATTACTGATGGCACGTGGTAATCTGCGAGGAACCTTTCTGATAAGGATGTCCGAGCAGACCAGTCACGGCTATTCACTAAGTATACGTGTAAGTAATATTATTATTATTATTATTATCCCCTCATATAATCCCCCGCCTGGAGGATTATATGAGGTTAGGAATGGTAGACAACCGGCACCGCCTTCCTGTGGTGACACGCGGGGCTACTCAGAACACCATTGAAAAAAACACCTTCCCCCACAAGTACAAGAAGGTATGTATGTGTGTGTGTGTGTGTGTGTGTGCGGGTGTGTGTGTGTGTGTGTACCTAAACCAGTTTAACCTAACCTCTCTCTCTATAGATACAACAAGCAGACCTAACCTAACCTCTCTCCCTATAGATGAAACGCGCAGATCCCACTGAGGACAACCTTGAGAAATGCTTAAATATTTATTATATTTTCTTATTTATTTTCTATTGAGTATAATTCTTAGTCAATACTGTAAGCTTTTTATTATTATTATAACAAAGAATATGCAAATGTTTTAGTAATGGCACAGCTTACAGGTACGGCAGTGTAAATGCTCGGTTATAAATACAGCACGTACCTAACTTTTGGATGCTAAAATGAACCTAACCGTACCTAACATAACTTGAAAGATGCTTTACCAGGTCAATAATAAGTTATAACAAGTTGTACCAATAGCGGATGACAACACAAGCGCCGTAGCTCTAAGCACTTAATAATTATTATTATTATATTATATTAACCACTCCCAAATATTTCAGAATCCAGCAACGTAATGGCCGGAAGACACTTACCACAGTGCAAGGCATATCATCGGATTACCACCTCAAGAAGATTGTACGTGCTTGCAAGAAGGAATTCGCTTGCAACGGCACAGTGATGGAACATTCTGAATACGGGGAGGTGAGTGTGTATGTGTGTGTGTGTGTGTGTCCTCCTCCTCCTCCTCCTCCTCCTCCTCCTCCTCCTCCTCCTCCTCCTCCTTCTCCTCCTCATCCTCCTCCTCCTCCCCTTCCTTCTCCTAACGTAAGTCTATCAGTGACAGAAATTCAAATTTTGGATACAAGACAATTTTAAACAATGTTAATACTTTGGTTTAAACATTAGTAAGGATCAAAAATGTATTGCAAATTAAAAGATGTATAATGTTGATGCAATATTCCAAG
>JAXIVD010001063.1:57500-63093 GCA_036785275.1 Cancer borealis
TACCTGGGAGTGTGTGGCGGACAAATTGATAAGAGAAAAGTTCCTCCTCACTGCCTTATACCTTTATTTAGAGCTGTAAGAAAAGGTAAGAGAGTTATTAGTGTTAAAAAAAATACTTTTGAAACGCTATTAATTTTGAGGTGAAATCTGCCGTTGAAACACACTTATATGGAGGATCAGGACTATGTGAGTATGGGCGTGTGTGTATTTGACTTGGTACACCATCTTTCAAGTAAGGTTAGGTAGATTGTTAGGTTATGTTAGGCTATATAAGCTTTTTACCCCAAAGTTAGGTACGTGTTGTATCTATAACCGAGCACTGAGAATACGGCATTCGTTAGGTTATGGTTAGGTTAACTTATGTTAGGTTAGATTCGGTTCGGTTAGGATAAGTTATATAAGCTTTTTATATTATTATTATTTATATTAATCTATAATCTATAATTATCTATATGGTATACGGTCATTTCGCCCACACGTCATTTCGTCCACACGTCAGTTCGCCCACACTCAAGAGTTACTTCGCCCACACTAAAAACTTTATCAAAACGCCAGAACTAATGTCAATAATGCTAAAAGTCAAATAGAATTAAACTAATATCATTATTCTTAAACTAAAATAAAAGTGAGCATTCAGGTAAGATGCATGTCATTAACGTTATCAGCTTTACTGGTCCATTGTAATGTTAGTAAGCCTTGAGAAATTATAATGAGGATCTCTCGCCTCTCGCCGCTAAAACTATACAATCACTACTCCAGCCCTTTCTTCTTCTTTTTTTCCTTCCCTACATAGTATACATAGTGTACTCAGCATATCTGTGAAGGTTTCAGGCGGGTTATGTTAGGTTGGTTAATTTAGATTGAGTTAATGTTAGGTTAAGGTTGGTAGATTAGGTTATGGTTAGGTTAGGTTAGGTTCGGTTATATAAGATTTAAAAATTGTATTACCTAAATCCAGAAAAAATTGAAGGCTGAGAACCCCAACATAACCCCAACTTAACCCTCAATAACCCTAACCCCCAACCTGACCCTCAATAACCCCAACCCCCAACCTAACCCTCAATAACCCCCCCCCTTTCCCTCCACAGCTGAGAGAGAGAGGGTATATTTATTTATTTTATTTTATTATTATTTGCTGTGTGTGTGCGTGTGTGTGTGCGTGTGCGTGTGCGTGTGCGTGTGCGTGTGCGTGTGTGTGTGTGTGTGTGTGTGTGTGTGTGCATTTCATAGTTAATCAGTGAGTCAATCAGTTAATTAGTTAGTCAATTAATTAATACCCAAAACTACAATAATAATTTCTCCACAGAGCAAAAATTCACCACCACCACCACCACCACCACCACTGATGCTACTCCACCACAGTCCACCACAGTGCGTGAATATACTTTACGCACACAGACAGTCACAGCCACTGAAAGGTGTGTACGCCCCTTAAATACATGTGTGTGTGTGTGTGTGTGTGTGTGTGTGTGTGTGTGTGTATTCTTGGGGGGTTGAGAGATACACTGATTGAGATAGAGAGAGAATAATTGTGACAGATTGAGAGAGAGAGAGAGAGAGGGAGGGAGAGGGAGGGAGGGGGAGAGAGAGAGAGAATTAAAGATAGCTTTCTCAGTGTACAGAAACAGCCGTGATGAAGCCGAACAACAAATAAAAATAAATATAAATATACCTTTTGTAAATAAAAAATATATAAAAAGAAAGAATAAAATAATAGAATTAATGTATTTGTTTTGTCCAATTTTTTTTTTTTTTTTTTTTTTTTTTTTTTTTTTTTTTTTTTTTTTTTTTTATTATTTAATTTCAACTGATTTTTACCGTAAATATTTGTAGGTCTAATTATTATTATTATTATTATTATTATTATTCTTTCTTTAAATATTAATGATTTATGGTTATTATTATGTGTGTGTACATGTATGTGTGTGTTTATTTCTCGAAGGAGCTTACACATATTTAATGTTTGTCTGCGTACAGTAAAACCTCGATATAACAGACCCGCTTATAGCAAATTTAGGATATAGGGAACGTCAAATCCTGGCCGAACCAAGTTGGATATAACTAACTAATATTTGTTGTATCCGAGGCGCGGGGTGAGCCGGCCGGACTCTCCCCGGCTGTACCAGTGGTCAGAGAAATGGCAGATGCAGTTTAATGTTAACAAGTGTAGCATTATGAGCGTAGGTAAAGGTAATAGGTCTGTAGACTACACATTAAATGACGATACCTTAGGAAGGTCATATAGTGTGAGGGACTTAGGAGTTCAAATAAGCAGTGACTTGCCCCCCAGGGAACAGTGTATTATAGCTAGAAATCGGCCCAACAAGATACTGGGATTTATTAATAGGTGTACTGAGGTCATTCTGAGGTTGTATTTAGCGCTAGATTATGCAGCTCAGTTTTGGTCCTCCTCCTCCTTATCTAACCTAACCATAACCTAACCTAACAATAACCTAACCTAACTATAACCTAACCTAACTATAACCGGTCCTGCAGGAACCCTCGGTAAGCCGCAGCGAGCCCAGTCAGTGCTGAGCAGGGCAGCAGCCGGCTTGGACTCCGGCCTGGGGACTTGCAACAATGGTGATGGTTAGTCAGTCTGGGGGCTGCTTTCCCCACAGTTAAGATAGTCACACGAGTTCAGTTTATCACAATATATACTGAAAAAATATGAAATAATAACAATAATAGCCAAACAAAATTTTTTACACCCCAGAAAAAATCTTCCACCTTATTTATTCCACATTCCTCCACTTCCAGCTTGCAGCAACACCACGTACAGTGTGGAGCACGGCCCACACGGACCAGCGGGTCAAGGATTGTGTCATTACTGTCCCGGCATTCTTCAACCAAGCCGAGCGGAGGGCACTGATAACCTAACTGGACTGAAAGTGAGTAGTAGTGGTAGGTTATAGTTGTAGTTCCCCCCCACCCGCAAACACCACAATTAACCACACCTTCCCCTACAGGTACTGCCTCTAATGTCAAGCAATGCAGCCGTTACACACAATTATGGAATATTTCACCACAAGGAAATTAACGGAACGGCACAATATATCCTATTTATTGACATGGGGGCTTCCTCTACCATTGCCTCCTACCACACTGTCACCACAAAGGAGAAAGGATATGCCGGACCAACCCCCAGCTCACCATCCTGGGTGTAGGGTGGGTTTGAGTGTGTTTAGTGGGTGTTAGGTGTGTGTGTAGGTGTGTTTTAATGTGCTGGAGTGTGATTAAGTTTGTGTTGGAGTGTGTTTGAGTATGTATTGGTATGTGTGTGTGTATTTTAAGCATGTGTGTGTGTAAGTTAAGTGTGTGTGGGTGTGTGGTGTGTGGTGTGTAGTCCATCGTGCCCCAGCTGTGCTCTGGGGCGGGGAAGGAGTGCCTGGGGCCAAGGATAGTGCCGGCGCTGGTAACACTAGCATCGTATTCTGATATTAGGGTGAAGACTGCTACACTGACTCCCTTGGCCACGGTCCTAACTACCACTACTACTAAGGAGGTGAATATATGTGTGTGTATCTATCTGTATGTGTACGTGTGTGGGTGTGAGTGGGTGTGTGATATGATTTAAGTTAGGTCACTTCCCAGCAAGTGAAACAGGACCGAGTTTAGCCTGAAAGTATGGGTGAATAAGCACTGAGTGAGTAGTAGATGTGTTAGGAACGTGGCTCAGACTACAGTAATGGGTAATAGGGAATGGGTAATGGGTAATGGGATGTAGGAGGAGGGTAGTGTAAGAATTGTTTCATTATTAGCTTATTTTGAGACAAGAGTTTAGTTCCTGTGAGGTAGGTAGACAGGTAACACATTTAATTAGTTGACCTATACTACTGAAGGGTGTATCAGGGTGTGTCTGGGTGTTTCAGGTTAATATAAACGCTACAATCACTTGAGGAAAGAACGCGAGGTGAAGTGAAATGGTTATATATATATTAAAGGAAATAAAGATATTAATATTAGCCCCGAGACAATCTGAGGCTGTATTAGCAGGTCTATGGGGCAGTGTAGTCCATCGTGCCCCGGCTGTGCTCTAGGGCGGGGCAGTAACCAGGGCGGGGGAGGAGTGCACTCACGCCTCTCTTCAAAGCCACTATGGAGGGGGCGGGATCCTAAACTTGTCCGAGATGGGGCCACAGGACTGACTGGGGCCGTATCTGATTAGTTATATCCAGGTTTTACTGTAGTAATTATTGTGTGTGTGTTTGTATTGTCAATCATTGTTCCTCTCCACCTTCCATCTCCACTAACTCCACCTCTTCCACCCACAGACGAAAATCCTCCACCCTAACTTTGAGTGGAGCCTTACCGACCGCGCCCAATGTGGAGGAAGTGAAGACCAAGATGAGTAAGATGTTCTCCACCTCCACCTCCCTTCAGGCACGGGCTCAAGCTATTAACCTTTCCCTCCCAGGGTTTTTGAAGAAGAAATGAGGAGAAGAAGGAAGAAGAAGAAAGAAGAGGAGGAGGAAGAAGGAAGAATATATATATATATATTTCTTCGTTATACAATATATAGTTTTCCATTCTCATATATATAGTTGAGACTGTGGTGAGTCTTGACTGTGGTCACATTAACCAATATATATATATATATATATATATATATATATATATATATATATATATATATATATATATATATATATATATATATATATAATATATATATATATATATATATATTATATATATATATATATATATATATAATATATATATATATATATATATATATATATATATATATATATAATTTATATATATATATATATATATATATATATATATATATATATATGTATATATATATATATATATATATATATATATATATATATATATATATATATATATATATATATATATATATATATATATATATATATATATATATATATATATATATATATATATATATATATATATATATATATATATATAAATTATATATATATATATATATATATATATATATATATATATATATATTATATATATATATATATATATATATAATATATATATATATATATATATATTATATATATATATATATATATATATATATATATATATATATATATATATATATATATATATATATAATATATATATATATATATATATTATATATATATATATATATATATATAATATATATATATATATATATATATATATATATATATATATATATATATATATATATATATATATATATATATATATATATTATATATATATATATATATATATAATATATATATATATATATATATATATATATATTATATATATATATATATATATATATTATATATATATATATATATATATATATATATATATATATATATATATATATATATATTATATATATATATATATATATATATATAATATATATATATATATATATATATATATATATATATATATATAATATATATATATATATATATATATATATATATATATATATATATATATATATATATATATATATATATATATATATATATATATATATATATATATATATATATATATATATATATATATATATATATATATATATTATATATAT
>JAXIVD010001063.1:63293-73293 GCA_036785275.1 Cancer borealis
ATATATATATATAATATATATATATATATATAAATTATATATATATATATATATATATATATATATATACATATATATATATATATATATATATATATATATATATATATATAAATTATATATATATATATATATATATATATATATATATATATATATTATATATATATATATATATATATAATATATATAATATATATATATATATATATATATTATATATATATATATATATATATATATATATATATATATATATATATATATATATATATATATATATATTGGTTAATGTGACCACAGTCAAGACTCACCACAGTCTCAACTATATATATGAGAATGGAAAACTATATATTGTATAACGAAGAAATATATATATATATATTCTTCCTTCTTCCTCCTCCTCTTCTTTCTTCTTCTTCCTTCTTCTCCTCATTTCTTCTTCAAAAACCCTGGGAGGGAAAGGTTAATAGCTTGAGCCCGTGCCTGAAGGGAGGTGGAGGTGGAGAACATCTTACTCATCTTGGTCTTCACTTCCTCCACATTGGGCGCGGTCGGTAAGGCTCCACTCAAAGTTAGGGTGGAGGATTTTCGTCTGTGGGTGGAAGAGGTGGAGTTAGTGGAGATGGAAGGTGGAGAGGAACAATGATTGACAATACAAACACACACACAATAATTACTACAGTAAAACCTGGATATAACTAATCAGACACGGCCCCAGTCAGTCCTGTGGCCCCATCTCGGACAAGTTTAGGGTCCCGCCCCCTCCATAGTGGCTTTGAAGAGAGGCGCGAGTGCACTCCTCCCCCGCCCTGGTTACTGCCCCGCCCTAGAGCACAGCCGGGGCATGATGGACTACACTGCCCCATAGACCTGCTAATACAGCCTCAGATTGTCTCGGGGCTAATATTAATATCTTTATTTCCTTTAATGTATATATAACCATTTCAGTTCACCTCGCGTTCTTTCCTCAAGTGATTGTAGCGTTTATATTAACCTGAAACACCCAGACACACCCTGATACACCCTTCAGTAGTATAGGTCAACTAATTAAATGTGTTACCTGTCTACCTACCTCACAGGAACTAAACTCTTGTCTCAAAATAAGCTAATAATGAAACAATTCTTACACTACCCTCCTCCTACATCCCATTACCCATTACCCATTCCCTATTACCCATTACTGTAGTCCGAGCCACGTTCCTAACACATCTACTACTCACTCAATGCTTATTCACCCATACTTTCAGGCTAAACTCTGTCCGGTTTCACTTGCTGGGAAGTGACCTAACTTAAATCATATCACACACCTACACACGTACACATACAGATAGATACACACACATATATTCACCTCCTTAGTAGTAGTGGTAGTTAGGACCGTGGCCAAGGGAGTCAGTGTAGCAGTCTTCACCCTAATATCAGAATACGATGCTAGTGTTACCAGCGCCGGCACTATCCTTGGCCCCAGGCACTCCTTCCCCGCCCCAGACCACAGCTGGGGCACGATGGACTACACACCACACACCACACACCCACACACACTTAACTTACACACACACATGCTTAAAATACACTCACACATACCAATACATACTCAAACACACTCCAACACAAACTTAATCACACTCCAGCACATTAAAACACACTTACACACACACACCTAACACCCACTAAACACACTCAAACCCACCCTACACCCAGGATGGTGAGCTGGGGGTTGGTCCGGCATATCCTTTCTCCTTTGTGGTGACAGTGTGGTAGGAGGCAATGGTAGAGGAAGCCCCCATGTCAATAAATAGGATATATTGTGCCGTTCCGTTAATTTCCTTGTGGTGAAATATTCCATAATTGTGTGTAACGGCTGCATTGCTTGACATTAGAGGCAGTACCTGTAGGGGAAGGTGTGGTTAATTGTGGTGTTTGAGGGTGGGGGGGGAACTACAACTATAACTACCACTACTACTCACTTTCAGTCCAGTTAGGTTATCAGTGCCCTCCGCTCGGCTTGGTTGAAGAATGCCGGGACAGTAATGACACAATCCTTGACCCGCTGGTCCGTGTGGGCCGTGCTCCACACTGTACGTGGTGTTGCTGCAAGCTGGAAGTGGAGGAATGTGGAATAAATAAGGTGGAAGATTTTTTCTGGGGTGTAAAAAATTTTGTTTGGCTATTATTGTTATTATTTCATATTTTTTCAGTATATATTGTGATAAACTGAACTCGTGTGACTATCTTAACTGTGGGGAAAGCAGCCCCCAGACTGACTAACCATCACCATTGTTGCAAGTCCCCAGGCCGGAGTCCAAGCCGGCTGCCCTGCTCAGCACTGACTGGGCTCGCTGCGGCTTACCGAGGGTTCCTGCAGGACCGGTTATAGTTAGGTTAGGTTAGGTTATTGTTAGGTTAGGTTAGGTAAGGTTATGGTTAGGTTAGATAAGGAGGAGGAGGACCAAAACTGAGCTGCATAATCTAGCGCTAAATACAACCTCAGAATGACCTCAGAACACCTACTAATAAATCCCAGTATCTTGTTGGGCCTATTTCTAGCTATAATACACTGTTCCCTGGGGGGCAAGTCACTGCTTATTTGAACTCCTAAGTCCCTCACACTATATGACCTTCCTAAGGTATCGTCATTTAATGTGTAGTCTACAGACCTATTACCTTTACCTACGCTCATAATGCTACACTTGTTAACATTAAACTGCATCTGCCATTTCTCTGACCACTGGTACAGCCGGGGAGAGTCCGGCCGGCTCACCCCGCGCCTCGGATACAACAAATATTAGTTAGTTATATCCAACTTGGTTCGGCCAGGATTTGATGTTCCCTATATCCTAAATTTGCTATAAGCGGGTCTGTTATATCGAGGTTTTACTGTACGCAGACAAACATTAAATATGTGTAAGCTCCTTCGAGAAATAAACACACACATACATGTACACACACACATAATAATAACCATAAATCATTAATATTTAAAGAAAGAATAATAATAATAATAATAATAATAATAATTAGACCTACAAATATTTACGGTAAAAATCAGTTGAAATTAAATAATAAATAAATAAATAAAAAAAATGGACAAAACAAATACATTAATTATATTATTTTATTCTTTCTTTTTATATATTTTTTATTTACAAAAGGTATATTTATTTTTATTTGTTGTTCGGCTTCATCACGGCTGTTTCTGTACACTGAAAAAGCTATCTTTAATTCTCTCTCTCTCTCCCTCCCCCTCTCTCCCTCCCTCTCTCTCTCTCTCTCTCTCTCTCTCAATCTGTCACAATTATTCTCTCTCTATCTCAATCAGTGTATCTCTCAACCCCCCAAGAATACACACACACACACACACACACACACACACACACACACACACACACACACATGTATTTAAGGGGCGTACACACCTTTCAGTGGCTGTGACTGTCTGTGTGCGTAAAGTATATTCACGCACTGTGGTGGACTGTGGTGGAGTAGCATCAGTGGTGGTGGTGGTGGTGGTGGTGGTGGTGGTGGTGAATTTTTGCTCTGTGGAGAAATTATTATTGTAGTTTTGGGTATTAATTAATTGACTAACTAATTAACTGATTGACTCACTGATTAACTATGAAATGCACACACACACACACACACACACACACACACACACACACACACACACACACACACACACGCACACACACACACACAGCAAATAATAATAAAATAAAATAAATAAATATACCCTCTCTCTCTCAGCTGTGGAGGGAAAGGGGGGGGTTATTGAGGGTTAGGTTGGGGGTTGGGGTTATTGAGGGTCAGGTTGGGGGTTAGGGTTATTGAGGGTTAAGTTGGGGTTATGTTGGGGTTCTCAGCCTTCAATTTTTTCTGGATTTAGGTAATACAATTTTAAAATCTTATATAACCTAACCTAACCTAACCTAACCTAACCTAACCATAACCTAATCTACCAACCTTAACCTAACATTAACTCAATCTAACTTAACCAACCTAACATAACCCGCCTGAAACCTTCACAGATATGCTGAGTACACTATGTATACTATGTAGGGAAGGAAAAGAAGAAGAAGAAGAAAGGGCTGGAGTAGTGATTGTATAGTTTTAGCGGCGAGAGGCGAGAGATCCTCATTATAATTTCTCAAGGCTTACTAACATTACAATGGACCAGTAAAGCTGATAACGTTAATGACATGCATCTTACCTGAATGCTCACTTTTATTTTAGTTTAAGAATAATGATATTAGTTTAATTGTATTTGACTTTTAGCATTATTGACATTAGTTCTGGCGTTTTGATAAAGTTTTTAGTGTGGGCGAAGTAACTCTTGAGTGTGGGCGAACTGACGTGTGGACGAAATGACGTGTGGGCGAAATGACCGTATACCATATAGATAATTATAGATAGATAGATATAGATTATAGATTAATATAAATAATAATAATATAAAAAGCTTATATAACTTATCCTAACCGAACCGAATCTAACCTAACATAAGCTAACCTAACCATAACCTAACGAATGCCGTATTCTCAGTGCTCGGTTATAGATACAACACGTACCTAACTTTGGGGTAAAAAGCTTATATAGCCTAACATAACCTAACAATCTACCTAACCTTACTTGAAAGATGGTGTATCAAGTCAAATACACACACGCCCATACTCACATAGTCCTGATCCTCCATATAAGTGTGTTTCAACGGCAGATTTCACCTCAAAATTAATAGCGTTTCAAAAGTATTTTTTTAACACTAATAAATCTCTTACCTTTTCTTGCAGCTCTAAATAAAGGTCTAAGGCAGTGAGGAGGAACTTTTCTCTTATCAATTTGTCCGCCACACACTCCCAGGTAAGTTGTATAGGCGGTATAAGGCCAGAAATATGTGACATGGCGTGTCAGTGTTTACACAAACTACGGCGACTACCGCGGGACTAAAACAATAAATACTTTTGTTATTATAATTATTTCTTGTTTTTAAGTTCTTTTTATAAGTGTTTTATGTTGTTATATTTATTTTGTAGTGTTACTTTGTTTATTTTGGTGTTATTGGCTAGTATTCATGCTGTTATCATTGAGATAAACATGGACATTCAAAACGTCTCCCCTCACACATCACTCATAAAAAGAACTTAAAAACAAGAAATAATTATAATAACAAGTATTTATTGCAACAATAAACTACAAAAACCGAAGGCCGTCGTTGTTCTAACCCTTATGTAGCCGACACATCCTCCGCTACAACTTAATACTTGAATAATTACTATACTTCGATTATTACCATTACTGTTATTCCTTTACTATTAAAACACTAATCACATTAATAAATACTTACGTGCAGAATTAAACTAACTAAATAAATAATTCAATCTGTTCTTTCAAATAACATAACTTGCTGGTATAGAAAAGCAATAATTCAATCTGTTCTTTCATTTAACATAACTTTTTGGTATGGAAATTGTTATCCTGAACTCAAAAATAAACTTTGTCAAATAATGAAGAACTGTAGGAAACTTGGGGTTCAGAACATCATAGTTGTAGTAGTAATAGTAATAGTAGTAGTAATGATAGTTTAATAAGTGTAAAATAATTATATATATAGTTTATCATTTAATATTTCCTTGGGTTAGGTAAAGCAAGTTACCTTGATAATTATCAATGAAATATGTTTTATTTGTACTCAATAATACATTATAACACACACACACACACACACACACACACACTGTCCGCTAGCATAGTGGTTAGTGCACTCGGTTCACAACCGAGGGGCCAGGGTTCGATCCCCTGGGCGGACGGAGAATATTTGGGCGAGTCTCCTTTCACGTGTAGCCTCTGTTCACCTAGCAGTGAGTAGGTACGGGATGTAAGTCGAGGGGTTGTGACCTCGCTGTCCCGGTGTGTTGTGTGAGTGGTCTCGGTCCAACCCAAATATTGGTCACTATGAGCTCCGAGCCCTTTCCATAGGGGTGACGGCCGGCTGTCTCGAGAGAGACCAGCAGCAGACTGTACAGTGAATAACAGGTAAATGAACCCAAAAATGTTTGAGTGTGTGTGTGTTTTCCTCTTATTTCCTCCTCCTCCTCCTGGGTAAGAGGTTAAACTGCAGCCGGTGATGGGGTCGCAGTTCGGGAGATCTGTGATTTTGGTGAACGTAGAGCTACACCTTAGCCATCATTGCTCCCTGGTCCGCTTGGGCTCCTGCTGCCTTGTAGGGCTAGCCTCTTTAGGCAAAGGCTAGGAGAAGGAAACTCTCTTTTCTCTTTTTTTCTCTCTCCTTCCTCTATCCTATCTATTCGATGCCACTAGGCGGGCGCCGCGTTTTGCGAGAGAAATTAACCAACTAACCCTAACCCCGTTCTAGAAAAAGTTGGTCAGACAAGAGTTTAGATTGTTTTCGCTGTTCAAATCACTCCCTATACGTTTACCTACTGTACTGAACTTAGTATCACCTATACACATGTACACATCACAATACAAATGTCTATGAGGCTTGGCTCAATATACTTAATTAACCAATTCAAACTAATTATATAAGAAATGTTTTGGTAATTATTATTATAGTAAAGTTATTTAGAATGTACCAGCATTGATAGTAGTAGTAGTAGTAGTAGTAGTAGTAATAGTAGTAGTAATAGTAGTAGTAGTAGTAGTAGTAGCAGCATATGCAGCAGTAATAGTAGTATAATAATCTAGTATAGGATCCTAATTAGCATTTAATTACCCTTGAATGTCATTAACTCAGCTACTGTTGACAATATTAATAATCACAGTTTTCTTCAGGTTAATTAATTATATAAGTTGTAATTAAAAAAAAAAACAGGGAAGTGAAACAAGATACACACACACACACACACACCCACCCACCCACCCACCCACCCACCCACACCCACAGTTAGGAACCAGTAGTAGTGGTGTTATATGCATTCCTATGTAATCACACACCACCACCCATCACCACGCCCACACCACCCCCTTAGGTAATATAAGGTTCTCAGTACATAATATCACTATCACCCTATTCTATAAACTCTACTTGACGGTCTGCAGCCTCCCTTCCCTCCTGCCACCCATTCCATCCTGTTTCTCGGATCAGTTGTTGAGCATCTGTCCCGTGCCCTTCGTCAACTTTCCACGGCCAGCCCTGGAAACCATTGCCAGTGTGTTCGGGTCAGTCTCCGCGCACACCACACACATGTTGATGGTTGAGTGCAGGCAGACAAGAGTGCAGCGTGTGCCATGTCCTGCCGTTGTGCTAACTTTACGGCATCCTGCTTGCAGTAATGATGTGTGACGCCCAGTTGGCTCTTAACGCCCTTGCCTGGCCAAGACTCAGCTCTCACACACACACACACACACACACACACACACACACACACACACACACACACACACACACACACACACACACACACTCACACACTAGTCTAACTAAAACTAACCCGATCAAACATAACAAAACTTATCAAAATTTCATCCAACCTAACGTAACCTAATAAAAATGTTGATTCTTTTCCTGTAATTCTGCGGCATAATTGTTTGAAGTGATTTGAACAAGTTTCTGAGATTAAATTTGCAGTGCATTACAAAGGTAAGGAAATATTGAGTGGTTAAGGAAACGAATCTTTATCGGTTAGGTTAAGTTAAGTAAGATTTTTTGTGATTGGGGTTATCATATAATGAATGTAATAATTTGCATCTCAGAAATATTCATACATTACAAATAATAAGACAAAGAATTATGATATATATATATATATATATATATATATATATATATATATATATATATATATATATATATATATATATATATATATATATATATATATATATATATATATATATATATATATATATATATATATATATATATATATTCATGGGATGGTTTTGTCACCAAGAATTTTGTATCCTAGGTAGGGAAATTTTGTCCTACAGTCCATGTGACTTCTTGTGTATTGTGTAAAGCATAATGTGATTAGGACTGTGTGCTTAGGCTTGTCTGAGAGGAAGTCTTTGCTTTATAAGTCATTGCCCAGGTTGGGGGGAGGAGGAGGAGGAGGAGGAGGAGGAGGAGGAGGAGGAGGAGGAGGGGGAGGGGCAGGGGGAGGAGGAGGAGGAGGAGGAGGAGGAGGAGGAGGAGGAGGAGGAGGAATAACAAAACAAAAACAATAATAATAGCAATAATAGTGTGAGAAATCATTACATGCATGTACACAAACATAAACCTTACAAACGTACACATATACAGACCTTGTTCATGTGTAGGTGATGGTGTGCGTATGATCACTGCCAATACCAGACGCGTGGTCGTCATCTTGAGGGAATCTCGTAGCAGTAGCAGTAGCAGTACTATGTTTGGCTACAGTTTTCCGTGCATGGGGTAGGGCCGGCCTGGGGGGGGGGGAGGAGGCAAGGGTGGTATCATAATCCTTTGGTGGCAGTAATAGGGGAGCGCCGAGCCCCCCTAATTTTTCTCTTAATTCCGCTGCTAACGAGTCATAAAGAGTAGACACACTACCATTACCACCGTTAACACCTCCACTACCCCCGCTGGAAGAGCCCGTAGAAGCCCCGTCTGACCCCCGCGATGCAAAAGCAAGTCCAGATCCGTTTGAGGGTGCATTAACAGGTCCGCTTACGGTAATAGGCAGTCCTTGGGCATATAACCGTGCTTCTAACGCTGCTAGTTTCACCTGGTGGTCAGGCCTTGCTGCTAACTGGGTTAGATGTGCACGTAATAGCCGTGCAGTATCCGTACTGTCACATCTATAGGCATGTAGATGGACAGGACAGCGCGTAGCAGGATTATAAAGTAGTAATACAGCGCTAACTATATCATCGTTAGGCCTAGCTTCTTGCTGCACGTAAGTTATAGCAGCAGCGGGGTGAAGTGCCTTGAGGGAGCGCCGCCTGCCTCGGTAGCAGCTAGAACACGAATACAACGGCCGGTGATTTGTAAGGTTACTTTAGCTGGCTGTGACGTGCGTTCGCGCGCCAACAGACACGCTAAGACGGGCCGAACACATTCACCTCCTCGCAGGCCCCTACTCTCTCCAGCACCTAAGAACCACACGTAATATGAGGCTTTACGTACTTGCCTCATAGTGAACAACCGTATGAACACACTCACAACTCATGACACGCACAGACACACGCACGCACGGACACTAAGCGACAACACTCCAACCCTCAACGCGGCTCCAGCTACACTGACTTGGTGACAATAACAGAAGGCCGATGCGCGCAGGGATAAATTTTTATATATTTTGACTAAGCAATCCCAGCGCCATCTCGGGGTATTTGTTGTTAAATTTGTACTTTTTGTAGGGTGGCTGAAATATTGTTATATATACTGGTATGTTTGTTAACGAATTATTACATTTTAAAGGATATTGCTTACGTATTCTTGCATTTTTTCCCGCCGCTATAAACAAGCAGCTTATATTTTGGCTGCATCAAGTCCGTGGGATTAAAGATTATATATATTATTAGTGTTATTATAAGCTTAAGGCGGTGTCACTCACTTTTTTCCATCATACGGCACACCAGCATATCTGTCTTGCCTGGAGCTCATGTCCAACGTAGCCTATAAACCTTTCACAATAACTAATAGGAATTACACACTACAATAGTCACAGAGGAGTAACATCCGCCCGCATCAAGTCCGTGAGATCACGCGCTGGATTGATTTATGTATTACACATTTCCTTTCCTTCCTTAAAGATTATATATATTATTAGTGTTACTATAGGCTTAAGGCGGTGTCACACTACCACTTTTTCCATAAATATTGAAGGTTTGAACGATGTTTTCAAGTTTCCGTCAACATTTTCCGTTTGGCCGTCAGTCAGACGGTGAGGGCGGCTAACGCTTTCAATGTTTATTTTCCGCTTGCATCAGGTCCGTGGGATCACGCGCTGGCTTGATTTATATATATTTGACATTTCCTTCCCTTCCTTAAGCATTATATATATTAATAGTGTTA
>JAXIVD010001063.1:78293-93293 GCA_036785275.1 Cancer borealis
TTGATCCTTACTAATGTTTAAACCAAAGTATTAACATTGTTTAAAATTGTCTTGTATCTAAAATTTGAATTTCTGTCACTGATAGACTTACGTTAGGAGAAGGAAGGGGAGGAGGAGGAGGAGGAGGAGGAGAAGGAGGAGGAGGAGGAGGAGGAGGAGGAGGAGGAGAAGGGATAGATAATTTGAGAGGCTTAATTAACGAAAAAAAAAAATCAAGGGAGCATAAAAGAGAGAGAGAGAGAGAGAGAGAGTAAGGGAGGGGTGTTAATATGTTAGTGAGTGTGTTAACCTGGGTATGGATTGGCCCCGTAGGTGATCACTTCCATCAGTAACACTCCGAAGGACCACACGTCAGACTTGATAGTGAAGCGATTGTATAGCATGGCTTCAGGGGCTGTCCATTTGACAGGAAACTTATTGCCTGTAGGGGAAAGGAAGGGAGGTTAAACACTCACTGACTCACTCATTCACTCCCTTTCATTTCATCAAACCACTCACTGACTCATTAACTCACTCATTCATTCTCTTTCCTTTCATTTCATAATTTCATAAATAAGTACTCTAATGATAGTAATGTTAAACTGAGTCTATATTCGTGTTCGTCATCATTGAAAACCTTTATGTATACATTTTCATACAGCTATCACATCAATATTAATAACAGTAATAATAATAATAATGATAATAACAATTATAATAATAATAATAATAATAATATTACTTACACGTATACTTAGTGAATAGCCGTGACTGGTCTGCTCGGACATCCTTATCAGAAAGGTTCCTCGCAGATTACCACGTGCCATCAGTAATTTATCTGCTTCTTTACGGGCTATCTTTCCAAAATACCAACTGAAAAAAATATAATCATTACTATCATTATGATTATCATTATTCTATCACACTGTTTTAAGATTGAAAAAACTTATAATATAATCCAGCCATTTATCCATCTCTTTCATGTGTTATATCTATCACTGTTCTATAAAGCTTTAATTATTGTATAAAACTTATATAATATTGTATATATATATATATATATATATATATATATATATATATATATATATATATATATATATATATATATATATATATCTGTGTGTGTGTTTGTGTGTGTGTGTGTATGTGTGTGTGTGTGTGTGTGTGTGTGTGTGTGTGTGTGTGTGTGTATGTGTGTGTGTGTGTGTGTAAATAGCATACATAAATGTATTGTTGATTAATGAATTGAATTACAAAATGTTAACAAAATATTGATTAAAATAAATATTAGTACACACACACACATGGAGGTGTTTATTATGAGAGAGAGAGAGAGAGAATCACAAAACTGAGTCCAGATTCGTGATCAGCATGTTTGAAAACCCCTGTGTATCAATTTTCATGAAATTCTGAAAAGTGAAAAATTTCACAAAATTTTGCCAGGTAAATACCTTACTTTTTTTCAGAAATCATGTTTTATTTAATAACTCGAAAACTATTAGGTTTACGTAAAAGAAGTTTATATTAGTAAATGAAGAGCAGGATACGACCGTTCTTTTGAGCTATAGTGAACGGGAATTGGAGGGTAACTATAGCTTTAAGAAGGGAAATAGGATTAATCTTTTTTTTTCCCTAAACTTAAGTTTTCTCCAAAGTTATGGAGAATATTGAATAGGTGAAGAGAGAATTATATACAACTATTCAAGCTTAACAAATTTGGTTCTATACATTTTTGCTCTAGGACTAATATTTTCGGAGTAAATTAGCAAAAAAAATGTTCAACCTAATTTCAGATGGAAAATTTGTGGTCCAAAAATTGAGAATGAATTTTCTTCAATTATCCTTGGAATATTGCATCAACATTATACATCTTTTAATTTGCAATACATTTTTGATCCTTACTAATGTTTAAACCAAAGTATTAACATTGTTTAAAATTGTCTTGTATCCAAAATTTGAATTTCTGTCACTGATAGATTTACGTTAGGAGAAGGAAGGGGGGGGAGGAGGAGGAGAAGGAGGAGGAGGAGGAGAAGGAGGAAGGAGAGGAGGAGGGAGGAGGAGGAGGAGGAGGAGGACACACACACACATACACACTCACCTCCCCGTATTCAGAATGTTCCATCACTGTGCCGTTGCAAGCGAATTCCTTCTTGCAAGCACGTACAATCTTCTTGAGGTGGTAATCCGATGATATGCCTTGCACTGTGGTAAGTGTCTTCCGGCCATTACGTTGCTGGATTCTGAAATATTTGGGAGTGGTTAATATAATATAATAATAATAATTATTAAGTGCTTAGAGCTACGGCGCTTGTGTTGTCATCCGCTATTGGTACAACTTGTTATAACTTATTATTGACCTGGTAAAGCATCTTTCAAGTTATGTCAGGTACGGTTAGGTTCATTTTAGCATCCAAAAGTTAGGTACGTGCCGTATTTATAACCGAGCATTTACACTGCCGTACCTGTAAGCTGTGCCATTACTAAAACATTTGCATATTCTTTGTTATAATAATAATAAAAAGCTTACAGTATTGACTAAGAATTATACTCAATAGAAAATAAATAAGAAAATATAATAAATATTTAAGCATTTCTCAAGGTTGTCCTCAGTGGGATCTGCGCGTTTCATCTATAGGGAGAGAGGTTAGGTTAGGTCTGCTTGTTGTATCTATAGAGAGAGAGGTTAGGTTAAACTGGTTTAGGTACACACACACACACACCCGCACACACACACACACACACACACATACATACCTTCTTGTACTTGTGGGGGAAGGTGTTTTTTTCAATGGTGTTCTGAGTAGCCCCGCGTGTCACCACAGGAAGGCGGTGCCGGTTGTCTACCATTCCTAAACTCATATAATCCTCCAGGCGGGGGATTATATGGGGGATAATAATAATAATAATAATATTACTTACACGTATACTTAGTGAATAGCCGTGACTGGTCTGCTCGGACATCCTTATCAGAAAGGTTCCTCGCAGATTACCACGTGCCATCAGTAATTTCTCTGCTTCTTTACGGGCTATCTTTCCAAAATACCAACTGAAAAAAATATAATCATTACTATCATTATGATTATCATTATTCTATCACACTGTTTTAAGATTGAAAAAACTTATAATATAATCCAGCCATCTATCCATCTCTTTCATGTGTTATATCTATCACTATTGTATAAAGCTTTAAATATTGTATAAAACTTATATAATATTGTATAAAAAAACTTAACAAACTGAATAAAAGTTTTTAAAATTATACATACTCTTGACATTCCAGGGAGGAGGCTGAGGCTACGTAATTCTTTGGGATGTAGCCTTCAATATGTCGAGTTAGTGGTGGTGGTGGTGGTGGTGGTGGTGGTGGTGGTGCAGAGGTCCCCAATCCCTGGGCCGTGGTGGGCTTTCTCTTCTCAGGCACCTGCAAGTTAGGAACGTGTTAAGAATGATAGTAATGACAGACATCTTAATTTAACACACACACACACACACACACACACACACACACACACACACACACACACACAATTGTACTATAACACAGATTAGGAATGGAATTAATGGTAAGAATGACAGGAAGGGTTATGGTAGGAATTTTTAGGAATGTTATGAATGATTAGAGAAAATCCTGATATCTATTTCAAATAAATCAGAGGAAAGTAGGATGTTTGAGACCATTACAGTGGGTATAATTTAAAAAATGTATATTATATATGTTGCTTTTAATATAAAAAAAACTAAAAACAAGCATTAAGATTGAAATATATTAGGAAAATTGTGGCTACACCACACTTGACCAGCTCCTTTAAATCGTGTTAGCGAAAACAATTCAAAACATTAGGAAGTTTGGCCACACATGTAAACGCCCCGGTGTGTACAAATGCTGTCCAAGGATGTAACAATAAGTAAAATTAGTAAATAATAATATAATAAGGGTTATATTAACGTAATGTTACCTAACTTACGGTAATAACTACACATTATTTCCCACGTATATAATTACCATAAAAAACAACACCAGCAATGTCACAATAACTCAAATGGATGAATAAAACTAATGCTACTAACAAAATAAGTAAGATATTGCCGGGTGTGAGATGAATGAATCGTGTCAACAGACAAGACATCAGTCCTTTATTGACCTTAATTAGCCAACACCTGGCCATTATTAACACCTATACACCTTCCCTTCAACACTTACCTTATACATGTGAAGTTTAAAGAATGTGCCGTGGTGGAAAAGTGTAATTATATCATTGTATAATATTCCTGTCACTGTAAACACAGCCATAAAAACGAGAATAGGCAGATAGTAGCCATCGAAACTCTCACTCGCACAGTGGTTTCAAGTGCCTATTCTATATCAAATATCCACGGACATACATAAACACACACACAAGCTTGCACACACAATTATATGCATGAAAATACCCGAAATATACGTAAATACTTACTTAAAGCAAGCCGCGTCGCCGCCATTTTGATATTGTGATCTTGAATCTTGATGTTCCGATGCAGATTCCGTCAGTCCAACGTCATCTTACTTTTTTTTCTTTGATTTTGTCTTGCTATCCATATATAACTATTTCTATATAATCTATGTAAAAGGAAAATACACCTATATATTCATAATTTCAATATCTACAACTTAATATTCAAAAATAATTTTGTTCGTTAATCAAAAACTATTTGAGTTATTTGAAAATGGATTGCAGTTTTATATAGAACTTTTTAAGCTGAATTCTTTTGTATAGAATCATTTATCCTGTAGGAGTAATATTTTCCCAGTAAAATGAAAAACACTTTTTCAAATATAATTTTGTTCGTTAATCAAAAACTATTTTAGTTATTTAAAAATAAATTGCAGTTTTATATAGAACTTTTTAAGCTGAACACTTTTGTATAGAAGCATTTATCCTCTCGGAGTAATATTTTGGCAGTAAAATGACAAAAACTTTTTCAAAAATAAATTTGAAGATTAATCAAAAACTATTTGGGTTATTTGAAAATGGATTGCAGTTTTATATAGAACTTTTTAAGCTGAACACTTTTGTATAGAAGCATTTATCCTCTCGGAGTAATATTTTGGCAGTAAAATGACAAAAACTTTTTCAAAATTTTTTTTTTTGTTAATCAAAAACTATTTGAGTTATTTAAAAATGGATTGCAGTTTTATATAGAACTTTTTAAGCTGAACACATTTGTATAGAAGCATTTATCCTCTCAGAGTAATATATTCGCAGTAAAATGACAAAAACTTTTTCAAAAATAATTTTGTACGTTAATCAAAAACTATTTGAGTTATTTGAAAATAGATTGCAGTTTTATATAGAACTTTTTAAGCTGAACACTTTTGTATAGAGGCATTTATCCTCTCGGAGTAATATTTTCGCAGTAAAATGACAAAAACTTTTTCAAAAATAAATTTGAACGTTAATCAAAAACTATTTTAGTTATTTAAAAATAAATTGCAGTTTTATATAGAACTTTTTAAGCTGAACAGTTTTGTATAGAAGCATTTATCCTCTCGGAGTAATATTTTGGCAGTAAAATGACAAAAACTTTTTCAAAAATAAATTTGAAGATTAATCAAAAACTATTTGAGTTATTTAAAAATGGATTGCAGTTTTATATAGAACTTTTTAAGCTGAACACTTTTGTATAGAAGCATTTATCCTCTCGGAGTAATATTTTGGCAGTAAAATGACAAAAACTTTTTCAAAAATAATTTTGTTTGTTAATCAAAAACTATTTGAGTTATTTAAAAATGGATTGCAGTTTTATATAGAACTTTTTACGCTGAACACTTTTGTATAGAAGCATTTATCTTCTAGAAGTAATATTTTCGCAGTAAAATGACAAAAACTTTTTCAAAAATAAATTTGAACGTTAATCAAAAACTATTTGGGTTATTTGAAAATGGATTGCAGTTTTATATAGAACTATTTAAGCTGAACACTTTTGTATAGAAGCATTTATCCTTTCGGAGTAATATTTTGGCAGTAAAATGACAAAAACTTTTTCAAAAATAATTTTGTTTGTTAATCAAAAACTATTTGAGTTATTTAAAAATGGATTGCAGTTTTATATAGAACTTTTTAAGCTGAACACTTTTGTATAGAAGCATTTATCCTCTCGGAGTAATATTTTGGCAGTAAAATGACAAAAACTTTTTCAAAAATAAATTTGAACGTTAATCAAAAACTATTTGGGTTATTTGAAAATGGATTGCAGTTTTAAATAGAACTATTTAAGCTGAACACTTTTGTATAGAAGCCTTTATCCTCTCGGAGTAATATTTTGGCAGTAAAATGACAAAAACTTTTTCAAAAATAATTTTGTTTGTTAATCAAAAACTATTTGAGTTATTTAAAAATGGATTTCAGTTTTATATAGAACTTTTTAAGCTGAACACTTTTGTATAGAAGCATTTATCTTCTAGAAGTAATATTTTCGCAGTAAAATGACAAAAACTTTTTCAAAAATAATTTTGTACTTTAATCAAAAGCTATTTGAGTTATTTGAAAATGGATTGCAGTTTTATATAGAACTTTTTAAGCTGAACACTTTTGTTTAGAAGCATTTATCCTCTCGGAGTAATATTTTGGCAGTAAAATGACAAAAACTTTTTCAAAAATAAATTTCAACGGTAATCAAAAACTATTTGAGTTATTTGAAAATGGATTGCAGTTTTATATAGAACTTTTTAAGCTGAACACTTTTGTATAGAAGCATTTATCCTCTCGGAGTAATATTTTGGCAGTAAAATGACAAAAACTTTTTCAAAAATAATTTTGTTTGTTAATCAAAAACTATTTGAGTTATTTAAAAATGGATTGCAGTTTTATATATAACATTTTAAGCTGAACACTTTTGTATAGAACCATTTATCCTCTCGGAGTAATATTTTGGCAGTAAAATGACAAAAACTTTTTCAAAAATAATTTTGTTTGTTAATCAAAAACTATTTGAGTTATTTAAAAATGGATTGCAGTTTTATATAGAACTTTTTAAGCTGAACACTTTTGTATAGGAGCATTTATCTTCTAGAAGTAATATTTTCGCAGTAAAATGACAAAAACATTTTCAAAAATAATTTTGTATGTTAATCAAAAACTATTTGAGTTATTTGAAAATGGATTGCAGTTTTATATAGAACTTTTTAAGCTGAACACTTTTGTATAGAAGCATTTATCCTCTCGGAGTAATATTTTCGCAGTAAAATGACAAAAACTTTTTCAAAAATAAATTTGAACGTTAATCAAAAACTATATGAGTTATTTAAAAATGGATGGCAGTTTTATATAGAACTTTTTAAGCTGAACACTTTTGTATAGAAGCATTTATCTTCTAGAAGTAATATTTTCGCAGTAAAATGACAAAAACTTTTTCAAAAATAATTTTGTTTGTTAATCAAAAACTATTTGAGTTATTTAAAAATGGATTGTAGTTTTATATATAACTTTTTAAGCTGAACACTTTTGTATAGAACCATTTATCCTCTCGGAGTAATATTTTGGCAGTAAAATGACAAAAACTTTTTCAAAAATAATTTTGTTTGTTAATCAAAAACTATTTGAGTTATTTAAAAATGGATTGCAGTTTTATATAGAACTTTTTAAGCTGAACACTTTTGTATAGAAGCATTTATCTTCTAGAAGTAATATTTTCGCAGTAAAATGACAAAAACTTTTTCAAAAATAATTTTGTACGTTAATCAAAAACTATTTGAGTTTTATAAAAATGGATTGCAGTTTTATATAGAACTTTTTAAGCTGAACACTTTTGTATAGAAGCATTTATCCTCTCGGAGTAATATTTTCGCAGTAAAATGACAAAAACTTTTTCAAAAATAAATTTGACAGTTAATCAAAAACTATTTGAGTTATTTAAAAATGGATTGCAGTTTTATATAGAACTTTTTACGCTGAACACTTTTGTATAGAAGCATTTATCCTCTCGGAGTAATATTTTGGCAGTAAAATGACAAAAACTTTTTCAAAAATAAATTTGAACGTTAATCAAAAACTATTTGGGTTATTTGAAAATGGATTGCAGTTTTAAATAGAACTATTTAAGCTGAACACTTTTGTATAGAAGCCTTTATCCTCTCGGAGTAATATTTTGGCAGTAAAATGACAAAAACTTTTTCAAAAATAATTTTGTTTGTTAATCAAAAACTATTTGAGTTATTTAAAAATGGATTTCAGTTTTATATAGAACTTTTTAAGCTGAACACTTTTGTATAGAAGCATTTATCTTCTAGAAGTAATATTTTCGCAGTAAAATGACAAAAACTTTTTCAAAAATAATTTTGTACTTTAATCAAAAGCTATTTGAGTTATTTGAAAATGGATTGCAGTTTTATATAGAACTTTTTAAGCTGAACACTTTTGTTTAGAAGCATTTATCCTCTCGGAGTAATATTTTGGCAGTAAAATGACAAAAACTTTTTCAAAAATAAATTTCAACGGTAATCAAAAACTATTTGAGTTATTTGAAAATGGATTGCAGTTTTATATAGAACTTTTTAAGCTGAACACTTTTGTATAGAAGCATTTATCCTCTCGGAGTAATATTTTGGCAGTAAAATGACAAAAACTTTTTCAAAAATAATTTTGTTTGTTAATCAAAAACTATTTGAGTTATTTAAAAATGGATTGCAGTTTTATATATAACATTTTAAGCTGAACACTTTTGTATAGAACCATTTATCCTCTCGGAGTAATATTTTGGCAGTAAAATGACAAAAACTTTTTCAAAAATAATTTTGTTTGTTAATCAAAAACTATTTGAGTTATTTAAAAATGGATTGCAGTTTTATATAGAACTTTTTAAGCTGAACACTTTTGTATAGGAGCATTTATCTTCTAGAAGTAATATTTTCGCAGTAAAATGACAAAAACATTTTCAAAAATAATTTTGTATGTTAATCAAAAACTATTTGAGTTATTTGAAAATGGATTGCAGTTTTATATAGAACTTTTTAAGCTGAACACTTTTGTATAGAAGCATTTATCCTCTCGGAGTAATATTTTCGCAGTAAAATGACAAAAACTTTTTCAAAAATAAATTTGAACGTTAATCAAAAACTATATGAGTTATTTAAAAATGGATGGCAGTTTTATATAGAACTTTTTAAGCTGAACACTTTTGTATAGAAGCATTTATCTTCTAGAAGTAATATTTTCGCAGTAAAATGACAAAAACTTTTTCAAAAATAATTTTGTTTGTTAATCAAAAACTATTTGAGTTATTTAAAAATGGATTGTAGTTTTATATATAACTTTTTAAGCTGAACACTTTTGTATAGAACCATTTATCCTCTCGGAGTAATATTTTGGCAGTAAAATGACAAAAACTTTTTCAAAAATAATTTTGTTTGTTAATCAAAAACTATTTGAGTTATTTAAAAATGGATTGCAGTTTTATATAGAACTTTTTAAGCTGAACACTTTTGTATAGAAGCATTTATCTTCTAGAAGTAATATTTTCGCAGTAAAATGACAAAAACTTTTTCAAAAATAATTTTGTACGTTAATCAAAAACTATTTGAGTTTTATAAAAATGGATTGCAGTTTTATATAGAACTTTTTAAGCTGAACACTTTTGTATAGAAGCATTTATCCTCTCGGAGTAATATTTTCGCAGTAAAATGACAAAAACTTTTTCAAAAATAAATTTGACAGTTAATCAAAAACTATTTGAGTTATTTAAAAATGGATTGCAGTTTTATATAGAACTTTTTACGCTGAACACTTTTGTATAGAAGCATTTATCCTCTCGGAGTAATATTTTGGCAGTAAAATGACAAAAACTTTTTCAAAAATAAATTTGAACGTTAATCAAAAACTATTTGGGTTATTTGAAAATGGATTGCAGTTTTAAATAGAACTATTTAAGCTGAACACTTTTGTATAGAAGCCTTTATCCTCTCGGAGTAATATTTTGGCAGTAAAATGACAAAAACTTTTTCAAAAATAATTTTGTTTGTTAATCAAAAACTATTTGAGTTATTTAAAAATGGATTTCAGTTTTATATAGAACTTTTTAAGCTGAACACTTTTGTATAGAAGCATTTATCTTCTAGAAGTAATATTTTCGCAGTAAAATGACAAAAACTTTTTAAAAAAAAATTTTGTTTGTTAATCAAAAACTATTTGAGTTATTTAAAAATGGATTTCAGTTTTATATAGAAAGTTTTAAGCTGAACACTTTTGTATAGAAGCATTTATCTTCTAGAAGTAATATTTTCGCAGTAAAATGACAAAAACTTTTTCAAAAATAATTTTGTACGTTAATCAAAAACTATTTGAGTTATTTGAAAATGAATTGCAGTTTTATATAGAACTTTTTAAGCTGAACACTTTTCTATAGAAGCATTTATCCTCTCGGAGTAATATTTTCGCAGTAAAATGACAAAAACTTTTTCAAAAATAAATTTGAACGTTAATCAAAAACTATTTGAGTTATTTAAAAATGGATTGCAGTTTTATATAGAACTTTTTAAGCTGAACACTTTTGTATAGAAGCATTTATCCTCTCGGAGTAATATTTTGGCAGTAAAATGACAAAAACTTTTTCAAAAATAATTTTGTTTGTTAATCAAAAACTATTTGAGTTATTTAAAAATGGATTACAGTTTTATATAGAACTTTTTAAGCTGAACACTTTTGTATAGAAGCATTTATCTTCTAGAAGTAATATTTTGGCAGTAAAATGACAAAAACTTTTTCAAAAATAATTTTGTTTGTTAATCAAAAACTATTTGAGTTATTTAAAAATGGATTGCAGTTTTATATAGAACTTTTTAAGCTGAACACTTTTGTATAGAAGCATTTATCCTCTCGGAGTAATATTTTCGCAGTAAAATGACAAAAACTTTTTCAAAAATAATTTTCTTTGTCAATCAAAAACTATTTGAGTTATTTAAAAATGGATTGCAGTTTTATATAGAACTTTTTAAGCTGAACACTTTTGTATAGAAGCATTTATCCTTTCAGAGTAATATTTTGGCAGTAAAATGACAAAAACTTTTTCAAAAATAAATTTGAACGTTAATCAAAAACTATTTGGGTTATTTGAAAATGGATTGCAGTTTTATATATAACTTTTTAAGCTGAACACTTTTGTATAGAAGCATTTATCCTCTCGGAGTAATATTTTCGCAGTAAAATGACAAAAACTTTTTCAAAAATAATTTTGTACGTTAATCAAAAACTATTTGAGTTATTTGAAAATGAATTACAGTTTTCTATAGAACTTTTTAAGCTGAACACTTTTGTATAGAAGCATTTATCCTCTCGGAGTAATATTTTGGCAGTAAAATGACAAACACTTTTTCAAAAATAATTTTGTTTGTTAATCAAAAACTATTTGAGTTATTTAAAAATGGATTGCAGTTTTATATAGAACTTTTTAAGCTGAACACTTTTGTATAGAAGCATTTATCCTCTCGGAGTAATATTTTGGCAGTAAAATGACAAAAACTTTTTCAAAAATAAATTTGAACGTTAATCAAAAACTATTTGGGTTATTTGAAAATGGATTGCAGTTTTAAATAGAACTATTTAAGCTGAATACTTTTGTATAGAAGCCTTTATCCTCTCGGAGTAATATTTTGGCAGTAAAATGACAAAAACTTTTTCAAAAATAATTTTGTTTGTTAATCAAAAACTATTTGAGTTATTTAAAAATGGATTTCAGTTTTATATAGAACTTTTTAAGCTGAACACTTTTGTATAGAAGCATTTATCTTCTAGAAGTAATATTTTCGCAGTAAAATGACAAAAACTTTTTCAAAAATAATTTTGTTTGTTAATCAAAAACTATTTGAGTTATTTGAAAATGGATTGCAGTTTTATATAGAACTTTTTAAGCTGAACACTTTTGTTTAGAAGCATTTATCCTCTCGGAGTAATATTTTGGCAGTAAAATGACAAAAACTTTTTCAAAAATAAATTTCAACGGTAATCAAAAACTATTTGGGTTATTTGAAAATGGATTGCAGTTTTATATAGAACTTTTTAAGCTGAACACTTTTGTATAGAAGCATTTATCCTCTCGGAGTAATATTTTGGCAGTAAAATGACAAAAACTTTTTCAAAAAAAATTTTGTTTGTTAATCAAAAACTATTTGAGTTATTTAAAAATGGATTGCAGTTTTATATAGAACTTTTTAAGCTGAACACTTTTGTATAGGAGCATTTATCTTCTAGAAGTAATATTTTCGCAGTAAAATGACAAAAACATTTTCAAAAATAATTTTGTATGTTAATCAAAAACTATTTGAGTTATTTGAAAATGGATTGCAGTTTTATATAGAACTTTTTAAGCTGAACACTTTTGTATAGAAGCATTTATCCTCTCGGAGTAATATTTTCGCAGTAAAATGACAAAAACTTTTTCAAAAATAAATTTGAACGTTAATCAAAAACTATATGAGTTATTTAAAAATGGATTGCAGTTTTATATAGAACTTTTTAAGCTGAACACTTTTGTATAGAAGCATTTATCTTCTAGAAGTAATATTTTCGCAGTAAAATGACAAAAACTTTTTCAAAAATAATTTTGTACGTTAATCAAAAACTATTTGAGTTATTTGAAAATGGATAGCAGTTTTATATAGAATTTTTTAAGCTGAACACTTTTGTATAGAAGCATTTATCCTCTCGGAGTAATATTTTCGCAGTAAAATGACAAAAACTTTTTCAAAAATAAATTTGAACGTTAATCAAAAACTATTTGAGTTATTTAAAAATGGATTGCAGTTTTATATAGAACTTTTTAAGCTGAACACTTTTGTATAGAAGCATTTATCCTCTCGGAGTAATATTTTGGCAGTAAAATGACAAAAACTTTTTCAAAAATAAATTTGAACGTTAATCAAAAACTATTTGGGTTATTTGAAAATGGATTGCAGTTTTATATAGAACTTTTTAAGCTGAACACTTTTGTATAGAAGCATTTATCCTCTAGGAGTAATATTTTCGCAGTAAAATGACAAAAACTTTTTCAAAAATAATTTTGTTTGTTAATCAAAAACTATTTGAGTTATTTAAAAATGGATTGCAGTTTTATATAGAACTTTTTAAGCTGAATACTTTTGTATAGAAGCATTTATACTCTCGGAGTAATATTTTCGCAGTAAAATGACAAAAACTTTTTCAAAAATAATTTTGTTCGTTAATCAAAAACTATTTGAGTTATTTGTAAATAAATTACAGTTTTATATAGGAATTTTTAAGCTGAACACTTTTGTATAGAAGCATTTATCCTCTAGGAGTAATATTTTCGCAGTAAAATGACAAAAACTTTTTCAAAAATAATTTTGTTCGTTAATCAAAAACTATTTGAGTTATTTGTAAATGGATTGCAGTTTTATATATAATTTCTTAAGCTGAACACTTTTGTATAGAAGGATTTATCCTCTAGGAGTAATATTTTCGCAGTAAAATGACAAAAACTTTTTCAAAAATAATTTTGTTCGTTAATCAAAAACTATTTGAGTTATTTAAAAATGGATTGCAGTTTTATATAGGACTTTTTAAGCTGAACACTTTTGTATAGAAGCATTTATCCTCTAAGAGTAATATTTTCGCAGTAAAATGACAAAACCTTTTAAAAAAATAAATTTGAACGTTAATCAAAAACTATTTGAGTTATTTAAAAATGGATTGCAGTTTTATATAGAAATTTTTAAGTTAAACACTTTTGTATAGAAGCATTTATCCTCTCGGAGTAATATTTTCGCAGTAAAATGACAAAAACTTTTTCAAAAAAAATTTTGTTCGTTAATCAAAAACTATTTGAGTTATTTGTAAATGGATTGCAGTTTTATATAGGACTTTTTAAGCTGAACACTTTTGTATAGAAGCATTTATCCTCTAGGAGTAGTATTTTCGCAGTAAAATGACAAAAACTTTTTCAAAAATAATTTTGTTCGTTAATCAAAAACTATTTGAGTTATTTGAAAATGGATTGCAGTTTTATATAGGACTTTTTAAGCTGAACACTTTTGTATAGAAGAATTTATCCTCTAGGAGTAATATTTTCGCAGTAAGATGACAAAAACTTTTTCAAAAATAATTTTGTTCGTTAATCAAAAACTATTTGAGTTATTTTAAAATGGATTGCAGTTTTATATAGGACTTTTGAAGCTGAATACTTTTGTATAGAAGCATTTATCCTCTAGCAGTAATATTTTGGCAGTAAAATGACAAAAACTTTTTCAAAAATAATTTTGTTCGTTAATCAAAAACTATTTGAGTTATTTGAAAATAGATTCCATTTTTATATAGGACTTTTTAAGCTGAACACTTTTGTATAGAAGCATTTATCCTCTAGGAGTAATATTTTCGCAGTAAAATGACAAAAACTTTTTCAAAAACAATTATGTTCGTTAATCAAAAACTATTTGAGTTATTTGTAAATAGATTGCAGTTTTATATAGAACTTTTTAAGCTGAACACTTTTGTATAGAAGCATTTATCCTCTCGGAGTAATATTTTCGCAGTAAAATGACAAAAACTTTTTCAAAAAAAATTTTGTTCGTTAATCAAAATCTATTAGAGTTATTTGAAAATGGATTGCAGTTTTATATAGATTTTTTTAAGCTGAAACCTTTTGTATAGAAGCATTTATCCTCTAGGAGTAATATTTTCGCAGTAAAATGACAAAACAATTTTCAAAAATAATTTTGTTCGTTAATCAAAAACTATTTGAGGTATTTGAAAATGGATTGCAGTTTGATATAGATTTTTTTAAGCTGAACACTTTTGTATAGAATCATTTATCCTCTAGGAGTAATATTTTCGCAGTAAAATGACAAAAACTTTTTCAAAAATAAATTTGAACGTAAATAAAAAAATATTAGTTATTTAAAAATGGATTGCAGTTTTATATAGAACTTTTTAAGCTGAACACTTTTGTATAGAAGCATTTATCCTTTAGGAGTAATATTTTCGCAGTAAAATGACAAAAACTTTTTCAAAAATAATTTTGTTCGTTAATCAA
>JAXIVD010001063.1:100793-103506 GCA_036785275.1 Cancer borealis
AGGTTAGGTTAGGTTAGGTTAGGTTAGGTTAGGTTAGGTTAGGTTAGGTTAGGTTAGGTTAGGTAGTTAGGTTAGGTTAGGTTAGGTAGGTTAGGTTAGGTTAGGTTAGGTAGTTAGGTTAGGTTAGGTTAGGTAGTTAGGTTAGGTTAGGTTAGGTTAGGTTAGGTTAGGTTAGGTTAGGTTAGGTTAGGTTAGGTTAGGTTAGGTTAGGTTAGGTTAGGTTAGGTTAGGTTAGGTAGGTTAGGTTAGGTTAGGTTAGGTTAGGTTAGGTTAGGTTAGGTTAGGTTAGGTTAGGTTAGGTTAGGTGAGGTTAGGTGAGGTAGGGTAGGTTAGGAGGTGGTTAGGTTAGGTTAGGTTAGGGTAGGTAGGTGAGGTTAGGGTAGGTTAGGTTAGGGTAGGTGAGGGTTGGTGGGGTGGTTAGGTGTGGTGAGGTTAGGGTGGGTAAGGTGAGGTTAGGGAGGTAGGGTAGGGTGGGTGGGGAGGGTGGGTGGGGTGGGTGGGGTGGGGAGGGGTGGGGTGGGTGGGTGGGGTGGGTGGGTGGGGTGGGTGGGGTGGGTGGTGGGAGGGTGGTAGGGGTGGGTGGGGTGGGGTGGGGTGGGAGGGGTGGGGTGGGGTGGGTGGGGGGGGTGGGGTGGGGAGGGTGGGTGGGGTGGGTGGGGTGGGGTGGGGAGGGGTGGGGTGGGCGTGGGGTGGGTGGGTGACGATGAGGATGGTAGGGAAGAAGACAGAAGGGGGGGGGGGGGGTCGGTAGAGGTGGTGTTAAGTTAAGTTAAGTTAAGTTACAGTTAAGTTAAGTTAAGTTAAGTTAAGTTACGTTAAGTAAGTTAAGTTAAGTTAAGTTAAGTTAAAGTTAAGTTAAGTTAAGTAAGTTAAGTTAAGTTAACGTTAAGTTAAGTTAAGTTAAGTTAAGTTAAGTTAAGTTAAGTTAAGTTAAGTTAAGTTAAGTAAGTTAACGTTAAGTTACGTTACAGTTAAGTTCAAGTTACAGTTAATTAAGTAAGTTAAGTTAAGTTCAGTTAAGTTAAGTTAAGTTAAGTTAAGTTAAGTTAAGTTAAGTTAAGTCAGTTAAGTTACGTTAAGTTAAGTACGTTAAGTTAAGTTAAGTTAAGTTAAGTTCAGTTAAGTTAAGTTAAGTTAAGTTAAGTTAAGTTAAGTTAAGTTCAAGTTAAGTTAAGTTAAGTTAAGTTAAGTTAAGTTAAGTTCAGTTAAGTAAGTAAGTTAAGTTAAGTAACGTTAAGTTAAGTTAAGTTAAGTTAAGTTAAGTTCAGTAAGTAAGTTAAGTTAAGTACGGTAAGTTAAGTACAGTTAAGTTAAAGTTAAGTTAAGTTAAGTTAAGTACAGTTAAGTAAGTAAGTAAGTTCAGTTAAGTTAAAGTTAAGTTAAGTTAAGTTAAGTTAAAGTTAAGTTAAGTTAAGTTAAGTTAAGTTAAGTTAAGTTAAGTTAAGTTAAGTCAGTTAAGTTAAGTTAAGTTAAGTTAAGTTAAGTAAGTTAAGTTAAGTTAAGTTAAGTTAAGTAAGTAAGTTAAGTTAAGTAAGTTAAGTTAAGTTACGTTAAGTTAAGTTAAGTTAAGTTAAGTAAGTTAAGTTAAGTAAGTTCAGTTAAGTTAAGTTAAGTTAAGTTAAGTTAAGTTAAGTTAAGTTAAGTTAAGTTAAGTTAGTTAAGTAAGTTAAGTTAAGTTAAGTTACGTTAAGTTAAGTTAAGTTAAGTTCAGTAAGTTAAGTTAAGTTACGTAGTTAAGTTAAGTTAAGTTAAGTTCAAGTTAAGTTAAGTTAAGTTAAGTTAAGTTAAGTTAAGTTACGTTAAGTTAAGTTAAGTTAAGTTAAGTTACGTTAAGTTACGTTAAGTTAAGTAAGTTAAGTACAGTTAAGTTAAGTTAAGTTAAGTTAAGTTAAGTTAAGTTAAGTTAAGTTAAGTTAAGTTAAGTTAAGTTAAGTTAAGTTAAGTTAAGTTAAGTTAAGTTAAGTTAAGTTAAGTTAAGTTAAGTTAAGTTACAGTTAAGTTAAGTTAAGTTAAGTTAAGTTAAGTTAAGTAAGTTAAGTTAAGTTAAGTTAAGTTAAGTAAGTTAAGTTAAGTTAAGTTAAGTTACGTTAAGTTAAGTTAAGTTAAGTTACGTTAAGTTAAGTTAAGTTACAGTTAAGTTAAGTTAAGTTAAGTTAAGTTAAGTTAAGTTAAGTTAAGTTAAGTTAAGTTAAGTTAAGTTAAGTAAGTTAAGTTAAGTTAAAGTTAAGTTCAGTAAGTTAAGTTAAGTAAGTCAGTTAAGTTAAGTTAAGTTAAGTTAAGTTAAGTAAGTTAAGTTAAGTTAAGTTAAGTTAAGTTAAGTTAAAGTTAAGTTAAGTTAAGTTAAGTTAAGTTAAGTTAACGTTAAGTTAAGTTAAGTTAAGTTAAGTTAAGTTAAGTTAAGTTAAGTTAAGTTAAGTAAGTTAAGTTAAGTTCAGTTAAGTTAAGTTAAGTTAAGTTAAGTTAAGTTAAGTTAAGTTAAGTTAAGTTAAGTTAAGTTAAGTTAAGTTAAGTTACGTTAAGTTAAGTTAAGTTAAGTTAAGTTCAAGTTAAGTTAAGTTAAGTTACAGTTAAGTTAAGTTAAGTTAAGTTAAAGTTAAGTTAAGTTAAGTTACGTTCAGTTACGTTAAGTTAAGTTAAGTTAAGTAAAGTTAAGTTAAAGTTACGTTAAGTTCAGTTAAGTTAAGTTACGTTAAAGTTCAAGTTAAGTTAAGTT
>JAXIVD010001064.1:7500-95000 GCA_036785275.1 Cancer borealis
CCAAGTAACTCCCTTCAACACGTGACTATTACACGCCAAGTAACTCCCTTCAACACGTGACTATTACACGCCAAGTAACTCCCTTCAACACATGACTATTACACACCAAGTAATTCCCTTCAACACGTGACTATTACACGCCAAGTAACTCCCTTCAACACATGACTATTACACGCCAAGTAACTCCCTTCAACACGTGACTATTACACGCCAAGTAACTCCCTTCTACACGTGACTATTACACACCAAGTAACTCCCTTCAACACATGACTAATACACACCAAGTAACTCCCTTCAACACGTGACTATTACACGCCAAGTAACTCCCTTCAACACGTGACTATTACACGCCAAGTAACTCCCTTCAACACGTGACTATTACAAGCCAAGTAACTCCCTTCAACACATGACTATTACACGCCAAGTAACTTCCTTCAACACATGACTATTACACGCCAAGTAACTCCCTTCAACACGTGACTATTACAAGCCAGGTAACTCCCTTCAACACATGACTATTACAAGCCAAGTAACTCCCTTCAACACGTGACTATTACACGCCAAGTAACTCCCTTCAACACATGACTATTACACGCCAAGTAACTCCCTTCAACACGTGACTATTACACGCCAAGTAACTCCCTTCTACACGTGACTATTACACACCAAGTAACTCCCTTCAACACATGACTAATACACACCAAGTAACTCCCTTCAACACGTGACTATTACACGCCAAGTAACTCCCTTCAACACGTGACTATTACACGCCAAGTAACTCCCTTCAACACGTGACTATTACAAGCCAAGTAACTCCCTTCAACACATGACTATTACACGCCAAGTAACTTCCTTCAACACATGACTATTACACGCCAAGTAACTCCCTTCAACACGTGACTATTACAAGCCAGGTAACTCCCTTCAACACATGACTATTACAAGCCAAGTAACTCCCTTCAACACGTGACTATTATACGCCAAGTAACTCCCTTCAACACATGACTATTACACGCCAAGTAACTCCCTTCAACACATGACTATTACACACCAAGTAACTCCCTTCAACATGTGATTATTACACACCAAGTAACTCCCTTCAACACGTGACTATTACACGCCAAGCAACTCCCTTCAACACGTGACTATTACACGCCAAGTAACTCCCTTCAACACGTGACTATTACACGTCAAGTAACTCCCTTCAACACGTGACTATTACACGCCAAGTAACTCCCTTAAACACGTGACTATTACACGCCAAGTAACTCCCTTCAACACGTGACCATTACACGCCAGGTAACTCCCTTCAACATGTGACTATTACACGCCAAGTAACTCCGTTCAACACGTGACTATTACACGCCAAGTAACTCCCTTCAACACATGACTATTACACGCCAAGTAACTCCCTTCAACACGTGACTATTACACGCCAAGTAACTCCCTTCAACACGTGACTATTACAAGCCAAGTAACTCACTTCAACACATGACTATTACACGCCAAGTAACTCCCTTCAACACGTGACTATTACAAGCCAAGTAACTCCCTTCAACATGTGACTATTACACGCCAAGTAACTCCCCTCAACACGTGACTATTACAAGCCAAGTAACTCCCTTCAACATGTGACTATTACACGCCAAGTAACTCCCTTCAACACGTGACTATTACACGCCAAGTAACTCCCTTCAACACATGACTATTACACGCCAATTAACTCCCTTCAACACGTGACTATTACAAGCCAGGTAACTCCCTTCAACACGTGACTATTACAAGCCAAGTAACTCCCTTCAACACGTGACTATTACACGCCAAGTAACTCCCTTCAACACGTGATTATTACAAGCCAAGAAACTCCCTTCAACACGTGACTATTACAC
This sequence comes from Cancer borealis, assembly GCA_036785275.1. Taxonomy (NCBI): domain Eukaryota; kingdom Metazoa; phylum Arthropoda; class Malacostraca; order Decapoda; family Cancridae; genus Cancer; species Cancer borealis. The sequence goes on from JAXIVD010001064.1 coordinate 9,390, forward strand.
GCCAAGTAACTCCCTTCAACACGTGACTATTACAAGCCAAGTAACTCCCTTCAACACGTGACTATTACACGCCAAGTAACTCCCTTCAACACGTGACTATTACACGCCAAGTAACTCCCTTCAACACATGACTATTACACGCCAAGTAACTCCCTTCAACACATGACTATTACAAGCCAAGTAACTCCCTTCAACACGTGACTATTACACACCAAGTAACTCCATTAAACACGTGACTATTACACGTCAAGTATCTCCCTTTAACACATGACTATTACAAGCCAGGAAACTCCCTTCAACACGTGACTATTACACGCCAAGTAACTCCCTTATACACGTAACTATTACAAGCCAGATAACTCCCTTCAACACGTGACTATTACACGCCAAGTAACTCCCTTCAACACGTGACTATTACACGTCAAGTATCTCCCTTCAACACATGACTATTACAAGCCAGGTAACTCCCTTCAACACGTGACTATTACACGCCAAGTAACTCCCTTATACACGTAACTATTACAAGCCAGATAACTCCCTTCAACACGTGAGTATTACAAGTCAGGTAACTCCCTTCAACACGTGATTATTACACGCCAAGTAACTCCCTTCAACACATGACTATTACAAGCCAGGTAACTCCCTTCAACACGTGACTATTACACGCCAAGTAACTCCCTTCAACACATGACTATTACAAGCCAAGTAACTCCCTTCAACACATGACTATTACACGCCAAGTAACTCCCTTCAACACGTGATTATTACACACCAAGTAACTCCCTTCACACGTGACTATTACACACCAAGTAACTCCCTTCAACACGTGACTATTACACACCAAGTAACTCCCTTCAACACATGACTATTACACACCAAGTAACTCCCTTCAACACGTGACTATTACACGCCAAGTAACTCCCTTATACACGTAACTATTACAAGCCAGATAACTCCCTTCAACACGTGAGTATTATAAGTCAAGTAACTCCCTTCAACACGTGACTATTACACGCCAAGTAACTCCCTTCAACACGTGACTATTACACGCCAAGTAACTCCCTTCAACACGTGACTATTACACACCAAGTAACTCCCTTCAACACGTGACTATTACACGCCAAGTAACTCCCTTCAACACGTGACTATTACACGCCAAGTAACTCCCTTCAACACGTGACTATTACACGCCAAGTAACTCCCTTCAACACGTGACTATTACACGCCAAGTAACTCCCTTCAAAATTAGACTATTACACGCCAAGTAACTCCCTTCAACACGTGACTATTACACGCCAAGTAACTCCCTTCAACACGTGACTATTACACGCCAAGTAACTCCCTTCAACACGTGACTATTACACGCCAAGTAACTCCCTTCAACACGTGACTATTACACGCCAAGTAACTCCCTTCAACACGTGACTATTACACACCAAGTAACTCCATTAAACACGTGACTATTACACGTCAAGTATCTCCCTTCAACACATGACTATTACAAGCCAGGTAACTCCCTTCAACACGTGACTATTACACGCCAAGTAACTCCCTTCAACACGTGACTATTACACGCCAAGTAACTCCCTTCAACACGTGACTATTACACCTCAAGTATCTCCCTTCAACACATGACTATTACAAGCCAGGTAACTCCCTTCAACACGTGACTATTACACGCCAAGTAACTCTCTTCAACACATGACTATTACACGCCAAGTAACTCCCTTAAACACGTGACTATTACACGCCAAGTAACTCCCTTCAACACGTGACTATTACACGCCAAGAAACTCCCTTCAACACGTGACTATTACACGCCAAGTAATTCCCTTCAACACGTGACTATTACACGCCAAGTAACTCCCTTCAAAACAAGACTATTACACGCCAAGTAACTCCCTTCAACACGTGACTATTACACGCCAAGTAACTCCCTTCAACACGTGACTATTACACGCCAAGTAACTCCCTTCAACACGTGACTATTACACGCCAAGTAACTCCCTTCAACACGTGACTATTACACGCCAAGTAACTCCCTTCAACACGTGACTATTACACGCCAAGTAACTCACTTCAACACATGACTATTACACGCCAAGTAACTCCCTTCAACACGTGACTATTACACGCCAAGTAACTCCCTTCAACACATGACTATTACACACCAAGTAACTCCCTTCAAAACAAGACTATTACACGCCAAGTAACTCCCTTCAACACGTGACTATCACACGCCAAGTAACTCCCTTCAACACGTGACTATTACACACCAAGTAACTCCCTTCAACACATGACTATTACAAGCCAAGTAACTCCCTTCAATACGTGACTATTACACGCCAAGTAACTCACTTCAACACATGACTATTACAAGCCAAGTAACTCCCTTCAACACATGACTATTACAAGCCAAGTAACTCCCTTCAACACGTGACTATTACACGCCAAGTAACACCCTTCAACACGTGACTATTACACGCCAAGTAACTCTCTTCAACACATGACTATTACACGCCAAGTAACTCCCTTAAACACGTGACTATTACACGCCAAGTAACTCCCTTCAACACGTGACTATTACACGCCAAGAAACTCCCTTCAACACGTGACTATTACAAGCCAAGTAAATCTCTTCAACACGTGACTATTACAAGCCAGGTAACTCCCTTCAACACGTGACTATTACACACCAAGTAACTCCCTTCAACACGTGACTATTACACACCAAGTAACTCCCTTCAACACGTGACTATTACACACCAAGTAACTCCCTTCAACACGTGACTATTACACACTAAGTAACTCCCTTCAACACATGACTATTACAAGCAGAGTAACTCCCTTCAACACGTGACTATTACACACCAAGTAACTCCCTTCAACACATGACTATTACAAGCCAGGTAACTCCCTTCAACACGTGACTATTACACGCCAAGTAACTCCCTTCAACACGTGACTATTACACGCCAAGTAACTCCCTTCAACACGTGACTGTTACACGCCAAGTAACTCTTTTCAACACGTGACTATTACACGCCAAGTAACTCCCTTCAACACGTGACTATTACACGCCAAGTAACTCCCTTCAACACGTGACTATTACACGCCAAGTAACTCCCTTCAACACGTGACTATTACACGCCAAGTAACTCCCTTCAACACGTGACTATTACACGCCAAGTAACTCCCTTCAACAAATGACTATTACACGCCAAGTAACTCCCTTCAACACGTGACTATTACAAGCCAAGTAACTTCCTTCAACACGTGACTATTACACGCCAAGTAACTCCCTTCAACACGTGACTATTACACGCAAAGTAACTCACTTCAACACGTGACTATTACAAGCCAAGTAACTCCCTTCAACACATGACTATTACACACCAAGTAACTCCCTTCAACACGTGACTATTACAAGCCAAGTAACTCCCTTCAACACATGACTATTACACGCCAAGTAACTCTCTTCAACACGGGACTATTACACACCAAGTAACTCCCATTAACACATGACTATTACACGCCAGGTAACTCCCTTCAACACATGACTATTACACGCCAAGTAACTCCCTTCAACACGTGACTATTACACGCCAAGTAACTCCCTTCAACACGTGACTATTACACGCCAAGTAACTCCCTTCAACATGGGACTATTACAAGCCAGGTAATTCCCTTCAACACGTGACTATTACACGCCAAGTAACTCCCTTCAACACGTGACTATTACACGCCAAGTAACTCCCTTCAACACATGACTATTACACGCCACGTAACTCCCTTCAACACGTGACTATTACACGCCAAGTATCTCCCTTCAAGACGTGACCATTACACGCCAGGTAACTCCCCTCAACACATGACTATTACGCACCAAGAAACTCCCTTCAACACGTGACTATTACACGCCAAGTAACTCCCTTCAACACATGACTATTACACGCCAAGTAACTCCCTTCGACACGTGACTATTACAAACCAAGTAACTCCCTTCAACACATGACTATTACACACCAAGTAACTCCCTTCGACACGTGACTATTACAAACCAAGTAACTCCCTTCAACACATGACTATTACACACCAAGTAACTCTCTTCAACACGTGACTATTACAAGCCAAGTAACTCCCTTCAACACGTGACTACTATACGCCAAGTAACTCCCTTCAACACATGACTATTACACGCCAAGTAACTCCCTTCAACACGTGACTATTACACGCCAAGTAACTCCCTTCAACACGTGACTATTACACACCAAGTAACTCCCTTCAACACGTGACTATTACAAGCCAAGTAACTCCCTTCAACACATGACTATTACACGCCAAGTAACTCCCTTCAACACGTGACTATTACACGCCAAGTATCTCCCTTCAACACGTGACTATTACACGCCAAGTAACTCCCTTCAACACATGATTATTACACGCCAAGTAACTCTCTTCAACACGTGACTATTACACGCCAAGTAACTCCCTTCAACACGTGACTATTACACGCCAAGTAACTCCCTTCAACACCTGACTATTACACGCCAAGTAACTCCCTTAAACACGTGACTATTACAAGCCAAGTAACTCCCTTCAACACGTGACTCTTACACGCCAAGTAACTCCCTTAAACACGTGACTATTACAAGCCAAGTAACTCCCTTCAACACGTGACTCTTACACGCCAAGTAACTCCCTTCAACACGTGACTCTTACACGCCAAGTAACTCCCTTCAACACGTGACTCTTACACGCCAAGTAACTCCCTTCAACACGTGACTCTTACACGCCAAGTAACTCCCTTCAACACGTGACTCTTACACGCCAAGTAACTCCCTTAAACACGTGACTATTACAAGCCAAGTAACTCCCTTCAACACATGACTATTACACACCAAGTAACTCCCTTCAACACGTGACTATTACAAGCCAAGTAACTCCCTTCAACACGTGACTATTACACGCCAGGTAACTCCCTTCAACACGTGACTATTACACGCCAAGTAACTCCCTTCAACACGTGACTATTACACGCCAAGTAACTCCCTTCAACACGTGACTATTGCACGCCAAGTAACTCCATTCAACACGTGACTATTACACGCCAAGTAACTCCCTTCAGCACGTGACTATTACACGCCAAGTAACTCCCTTCAACACATGACTATTACACGCCAAGTAACTCCCTTCAACACGTGACTATTATAAGCCAAGTAACTCCCTTCAACACGTGACTATTACACGCCAAGTAACTCCCTTCAACACATGACTATTACAAGCCAAGTAACTCCCTTCAAAACGTGACTATTACACGCCAAGTAACTCCCTTCAACACGTGACTATTACACGCCAAGTAACTCCCTTCAACACGTGACTATTACACGCCAAGTAACTCTTCAACACGTGACTATTACAAGCCAAGTAACTCCCTTCAATACGTGACTATTACACGCCAAGTAACTCTCTTCAACACGTGACTATTACAAGCCAAGTAACTCTCTTCAACACGTGACTATTACAAGCCAAGTAACTCCCTTCAACACGTGACTATTACACGCCAAGTAACTCTCTTCAACACGTGACTATTACAGGCCAAGTAACTCCCTTCAAAACGTGACTATTACACGCCAAGTAACTCCCTTCAACACGTGACTATTACACGCCAAGTAACTCCCTTCAACACGTGATTATTACACGCCAAGTAACTCCCTTCTACACGTGACTATTACACGCCAGGTAACTCCCTTCAACACGTGACTATTACACACCAAGTAACTCCCTTCAACACATGACTATTACACGCCAAGTAACTCCCTTCAACACATGACTATTATACGCCAAGTAACTCCCTTCAACACATGACTATTACACGCCAAATAACTCCCTTCAACACGTGACTATTACACGCCAAGTAACTCCCTTCAACACATGACTATTACACACCAAGTAACTCCCTTCAACACATGACTATTACAAACCAAGTAACTCCCTTCAACACATGACTATTACACGCCAAGTAACTCCCTTCAACACATGACTATTACACGCCAAGTAACTCCCTTCAACACGTGACTATTCCACGCCAAGTAACTCCCTTCAACACATGACTATTACACACCAAGTAACTCCCTTCAACACATGACTATTACAAACCAAGTAACTCCCTTCAACACGTGACTATTACACGCCAAGTAACTCCCTTCAACACGTGACTATTACACGCCAAGTAACTCCCTTCAACACGTGACTGTTACACGCCAAGTAACTCACTTCAACACATGACTATTACACGCCAAGTAACTCCCTTCAACACGTGACTATTACACGCCAAGTAACTCCCTTCAACACATGACTATTACACGCCAAGTAACTCCCTTCAACACGTGACTATTACACACCAAGTAACTCCCTTCAACACGTGACTATTACACGCCAAGTAACTCCCTTCAACACGTGACTATTACACGCCAAGTAACTCCCTTCAATACGTGACTATTACACGCCAAGTAACTCCCTTCAACACGTGACTATTACACGCCAAGTAACTCCCTTCAACACGTGACTATTACACGCCAAGTAACTCCCTTCAACACGTGACTATTACACGCCAAGTAACTCACTTCAACACATGACTATTACACGCCAAGTAACTCCCTTCAATACGTGACTATTACACGCCAAGTAACTCCCTTCAACACGTGACTATTACACACCAAGTAACTCCCTTCAACACGTGACTATTACACACCAAGTAACTCCCTTCAACACGTGACTATTACACCCCAAGTAACTCCCTTCAACACGTGACTATTACACGCCAAGTAACTCCCTTCAACACGTGACTATTACACGCCAAGTAATTCCCTTCAACACATGACTATTACACACCAAGTAACTCCCTTCAACACGTGACTATTACACACCAAGTATCTCCCTTCAACACGTGACTATTACACACCAAGTATCTCCCTTCAAGACGTGACTATTACACGCCAGGTAACTCCCCTCAACACATGACTATTACACGCCAAGTAACTCCCTTCAACACGTGACTATTACACGCCAAGTAACTCCCTTCAACACGTGACTATTACACGCCAAGTAACTCCCTTCAACACGTGACTATTACAAGCCAGGTAACTCCCTTCAACACATGACTATTACACGCCAAGTAACTCCCTTCAACACGTGACTATTACACACCAAGTAACTCCCTTCAACACGTGACTATTACACACCAAGTAACTCCCTTCAACACGTGACTATTACACACCAAGTAACTCCCTTCAACACATGACTATTACACACCAAGTAACTCCCTTCAACACGTGACTATTACACGCCAAGTAACTCCCTTCAACACATGACTATTACAAACCAAGTAACTCCCTTCAACACATGACTATTACACGCCAAGTAACTCCCTTCAACACATGACTATTACACGCCAAGTAACTCCCTTCAACACGTGACTATTACACGCCAAGTAATTCCCTTCAACACGTGACTATTACACGCCAAATAACTCCCTTCAACACGTGACTATTACACACCAAGTATCTCCCTTCAACACATGACTATTACACGCCAAGTAACTCCCTTCAACACGTGACTATTACACACCAAGTAACTCCCTTCAACACATGACTATTACACGCCAAGTAACTCCCTTCAACACGTGACTATTACACGCCAAGTAACTCCCTTCAACACATGACTATTACACACCAAGTAACTCCCTTCAACACATGACTATTACAAGCCAAGTAACTCCCTTCAACACGTGACTATTGCACGCCAAGTAACTCCCTTCAACACGTGACTATTACACACCAAATAACTCCCTTCAACACGTGACTATTACACACCAAGTAACTCCCTTCAACACGTGACTATTACACGCCAAGTAACTCCCTTCAACACGTGACTATTACACGCCAAGTAACTCCCTTCAACACGTGACTATTACAAGCCAGGTAATTCCCTTCAACACATGACTATTACACGCCAAGTAACTCCCTTCAACACGTGACTATTACACGCCAAGTAACTCCCTTCAACACATGACTATTACACACCAAGTAACTCCCTTCAACACATGACTATTACACACCAAGTAACTCCCTTCAATACATGACTATTACAAGCCAAGTAACTCCCTTCAACACGTGACTATTGCACGCCAAGTAACTCCCTTCAACACGTGACTATTACACACCAAATAACTCCCTTCAACACGTGACTATTACACGCCAAGTAACTCCCTTCAACACATGACTATTACACGCCAAGTAACTCCCTTCAACACGTGACTATTACACGCCAAGTAACTCCCTTCAACACGTGACTATTACAAGCCAGGTAATTCCCTTCAACACGTGACTATTACAAGCCAGGTAATTCCCTTCAACACGTGACTATTACACGCCAAATAACTCCCTTCAACATGTGACTATTACACGCCAAGTAACTCCCTTCAACACGTGACTATTACACGCCAAGTAACTCCCTTCAACACATGACTATTACACGCCAAGTAACTCCCTTCAACACGTGACTATTACACGCCAAGTATCTCCCTTCAAGACGTGACTATTACATGCCAGGTAACTCCCTTCAACACATGACTATTACAAGCCAAGTAACTCCCTTCAACACATGATTATTACGCACCAAGTAACTCCCTTCAACACGTGACTATTACACGCCAAGTAACTCCCTTCGACACGTGACTATTACAAACCAAGTAACTCCCTTCAACACGTGCCTATTACACACCAAGTATCTCCCTTCAAGACGTGACTATTACACCCCAGGTAACTCCCCTCAACACATGACTATTACGCACCAAGTAACTCCCTTCAACACGTGACTATTACACGCCAAGTAACTCCCTTCAACACGTGACTATTACACGCCAAGTATCTCCCTTCAACACGTGACTATTACAAGCCAGGTAACTCCCTTCAACACGTGACTATTACAAGCCAAGTAACTCCCTTCAACACGTGACCCTTACACACCAAGTAACTCCCTTCAACACATGACTATTACACGCCAAATAATTCCCTTCAACACGTGACTATTACACGCCAAATAACTCCCTTCAACACGTGACTATTACACACCAAGTAACTCCCTTCAACACGTGACTATTACACGCCAAGTAACTCCCTTCAACACATGACTATTACACACCAAGTAACTCCCTTCAACACGTGACTATTACACGCCAAGTAATTCCCTTCAACACGTGACTATTACACGCCAAGTAACTCCCTTCAACACGTGACTATTACACGCCAAGTAACTCCTTTAATTACGTGACTATTACACGCCAAGTAACTCCCTTCAACACGTGACTATTACACGCCAAGTAACTTCCTTCAACATGTGACTATTACACGCAAAATAACTCCCTTCAACACACGACTATTACACACCAAGTAATTCCCTTCAACACGTGACTATTACAATCCAGGTAACTCCCTTCAACACGTGACTATTACACGCCAAGTAAATCCCTTCAACACGTTACTATTACAAGCCAAGTAACTCCCTTCAACACGTGACTATTTCAAGCCAGGTAACTCCCTTCAACACGTGACTATTACAAGCCAAGTAACTCCCTTCAACACGTGACTATTTCAAGCCAGGTAACTCCCTTCAACACGTGACTATTACAAGCCAGGTAACTCCCTTCAACACGTGACTATTACAAGCAGGTAACTCCCTTCAACACATGACTCCCCAAGCCAGGTAACTCCCTTCAACACGTGACTCCCCAAGCTAGATAACTAACTCCCTTTAATATTCTAGCGACTTTACTCTAACAAATGAGGCCACAGTAACACTAGTCATAGGTTGTCATAGATCATAAATCGTCCATAGGTATGCCTGGAATAGGTGCTTTGCCCCCAGACTGATATATTCTAGGGGCACCCACCACTGACGTGAGAGTCTACATTCATGAAATGTTAAGGAAAATAAGAACATAAGAACATAAGAAATTAGGAGACTGCAAGAGGCCAGTTAATGACCTATACGAGGCAGTTCCTTGTCCCCCACCCTTGGAATAATCTAATATTTAGCCATCCCACCTGTCATCCCTATCCATACTCTCATCCAGCCGTCTTTTAAAGCTATCTATTGACTCAGCACTTACTACGTGTCTATCCAGCCTATTCCAATCGTTCACGACTCTGTTTGTGAACCAATATCTACCTATGTCTGTCCTGAATCTAAGTTTTTCTAGCTTGTACCCATTTCCACGCGTCCTATCCTGGGTACTAAATTCTAAAACCTGATCAATGTTTCCCTTATTAATTCCTTTTACCCATTTGAAAACCTCAATCATATCCCCTCTTGCCCTCCTTCTCTCTAGGGAGTGGAGATTAAGACGTTTTAACCTATCTTTGTAGGGTAAATTTCTCAGCCCCTGAATCATCTTGGTCATTCTTCTCTGAACTGCCTCCAAGGAGCCTATATCCTTCCTATAATAAGGGGACCAAAATTGAGCTGCATAATCTAGGTGGGGTCTAACTAGCGCTAAATACAACCTCAGAATGACCTCAGAACTCCTATTTGTCACACACCTACTAATAAATCCCAGTATTTTGTTGGCTCTATTTCTAGCTATAATACACTGTTCCCTGGGGCGCAAGTCACTGCTTATTTGAACTCCTAAATCCCTCACACTATATGACCTTCCTAAGGTAGTGTCATTTAATGTGTAGTCTACAGACCTATTTCCTTTACCTACGCTCATAATGCTACACTTGTTAACATTAAACTGCATCTGCCATTTCTCTGACCACTCGTACAGCCTATTTAAGTCATCCTGCAGCATCCTAGCATCGTCTAAATTCCTTACCTGTCTTCCTATCTTTGTGTCATCGGCAAATTTACTGATATCACTCTTTATTCCTGTCTCTAAGTCATTTATATAAATTATGAATAACCATGGTCCTAGTACTGATCCCTGTGGTACCCCACTAGTGACATTACCCCATTCTGATTTCTTCCCATTAATTTGTACCCTCTGTTCCCTACCAATAAGCCATCCCCTAATCCATTCTAGTACCTTCCCACCTATGCCGTGAGCCTTAACTTTACTTAATAGTCTCCTATGGGGTACTCTGTCAAAGGCTTTACTGAAGTCCAGATAAACTATATCATACTCGTCCCCCTTATCTATTGTTTCAAATACTTTCCTATAGAAGGATAATAAATTTGTGAGGCATGACTTCCCCTTGCTAAAACCATGTTGACTATGTCTAATTAGCTTGTGTTCATCTAAATGTTTCCTAATTGCCCTTGCTATGATAGCTTCTAACATCTTGCCTACCACTGATGTTAAACTAATTGGGCGGTAGTTACTACTTTCTGCCTTATCTCCTTTCTTGAATATAGGAACTACATTTGCCTGCCTCCATAGCCTAGGAACTACTCCTGTGTCTAGTGATTCTCTAAAAATCATTGCAATAGGATCAACGAGTTCTTCTCTACATTCCCTAAATTCTTCTCTACATTCCCTATCTTCTCTACATTCAAATACATGCAAATATTTATAATAAATATCCTTGAATTCAACCCATCAATTGAAAAATATATCAATGTTGAATAGAATATAAGAAAAGGAAATTACTGTCAAACTTCGTTTGACTATTAAGGGAAAATAAACATGGCGAGCGGCTAAATGAAAAAAAAGTTAAAGTACTACTGCAAATAATGAGCCCAAAGAGCAATACTAACCAATCTGCAAGGGCAATGACTTATAGCCTGAAGATGGTTAGGCACCAGATGTACTGTGGTGCATTATCATTCCGGGCTACCATAAGAAACCTTTAAAAAAGAAAAGAATCCAGCCCTCGTTTTCGCAGTTTCTTTTTCTGTTGCAAGTATTTTTAGCTTCTAGATTCACTGCAAGACCAGTGACAGAGGAGACAGAACGCAAGTAGTTGTCTCTATTATGCAGCCATCCTGAGTCCCAGAGCCAGTGATGTCTTGTTTTGATTTGTAGTGTGACCAGCACGGATGGGTGGGACGGCTCCAGACAGCCGAAAAGGAACCATCCTAACGATATCAATGATTAGTGTAACCGTAGCGTAATTCCCTTCCACACGATTGACTTGTCCATGACAAATGAGTAACCACTTTCAACACGAGTGACTTGCGTGTACTGTACCTGGAAGCAGGACAAGAGTCAGGTGAACGAGGCTCCGTGACAACAACCTGCCGTGGCGACAATACTTCCATACTTTATGACACTAATTAGCAAAAGCAAACTCTGTAAGTCCTCGGTAAGTCCTTCAAGAGAAACTTCAAAAGAACTTGAATAATTCCTCACAAGAGCGGGTTTTTATTTTATTATTATTTTTTCTAACTTGGTCTACAGTCTTTTTACTCACCTTGTCAAGCAGGTGCAAGTCCGTACGAAAATCCTTTTATTCTCTGTTTTTCTTTTTTGTTGCTATTGCTACTGCTGCTGCTGCTGCTGAGGCTGTTGCAGCACCATTTGCTCAACGTCTGTCACTTATTGAGTTGCGTTTTTTCTTTTTTTATTGATCTGACTGGATAATAAACTCAATATACCATGCGATATAAGAAAACTTGTAATGACTCTTGCAAGAAAGCAATCAGTACAGATAATGAGAAAGCTTACACATGTCAACCTTAAGCTGTCAACGCAGGTGACTGACTGCACTAGCTAAGGTAAGAGGAACATCATGCACATCTTATGGTAAAAGTAAGTCTTTTTAAAAGAATAAAAAGTCATTTGAGTCATCAGGAATGACTACTACATACGAAAAAAATTTGAAATTTTGAAATTTAAAAATAAAAAAATAAAAATTATGTAATTTTGAAATTTGAAAATCAAAAATTAAAAATTATGTATGTATATATATATATATATATATATATATATATATATATATATATATATATATATATATATATATATATATATGTATATATAAATATATATATATATATATATATATATATATATATATATATATATATGTTCAATTTTTTATTATTTATATATATATATATATATATATATATATATATATATATGTTCAATTTTTTATTATTTTATATATATATATATATATATATATATATATATATATATATATATATATATATATATATATTGTTACACCTGCCTGTCTTACCACATCGCACCATACTTACGATACTTAAACCATTACCACAAAAACTCAGCTGCTGCTCCATGGACTCAAGTGTGGACTGGATGGGTGGATGTGTGCGGCAGGGCTCCCTCCTCTCTGCTGAGACACGTACATACATGATACTGGTAGACTGCGAGGTAACCACTAACCACTAAACACTTTGGGGCACTTAGGGGACAGGCGAAGAAAACTACAGTACTCAATATCTTCTCCTTTTTACTCCAATATCCTATGTACAAAAAACACCACGTCTTACTCTGGTCAAGATGCTCCCCGCACTTTTGGGGTTACGCTACAAACCCGCGTCCCTTTGCCCAAAAACACGCGGAATATCCCGCCAAAGCTGACCCCCCAGTTCAAACCCCCCTTCCAAAACTAGGGGCACCCAGACATTCATAACACTATCCCCTCCTTTCAAATCTGCCGCCCCGACTGTTACAATACACTACAAAATAACAAACAAAAGTAACTGTTCCCACAACGTAAGTACAAAATAATCAAAACAAGCATTACACAAGGAAAGAAAACAGGATACAATCTGATGAATGAATGTGATGATCAGTGAAATGAGGAAAAACTATAAAAAAATGAATCAACTGAAAGAGGCAGTGTGCCAAGGCTACTACTACTACTAATAATAATAATAATAATAATAACAATAATAATAATAATAATAATAATAATAATAATAATAATAATAATAATAATAATAATAATAATCCTGTTTCTGTTTTTTTTTTTTTTTTATACAGAACTGTTAGTGAACATCTTTCTAATATGATTTACGAGTGAGTGCGTTCTTGCGTATGCTTTCGCACCCGGTGCAGTTATACCAACTGCATTCCCTTTTTTTATTCTACATTCTTCTTACTATTATTTAGTCTTGTTTTTTTTTTCCCCAGGTATGTCTAATCTCTACCATACTTTATTCAATGATCTCGAAGATGACCACACTACAGATGATAATATAACAATGGACATTATCAACCAAAAGTATGGACACATAGACATCAATGCCCTTTCTAAATATTATGACATCTCTACTTACAACAATTCTATTTCATCTCAGGATTTGACCAAATTCACTATAATGCATATAAATTCTAGGTCTTTATCTAAAAACTCTGATAACATTCAATCATTTTTCAAAAGCCTTTACTCTCCTCCTGATGTATTAACAGTGACTGAAACTTGGCTGACTGACGACAACAAACACCATGAAATTACAGCCTATCGCTCTTACCATCTTGTTAGAAATACACGGGCACGAGGTGGTGTTCCTGTATATATTTCAGACTTGTTAAACTCTGAACAACTTGAAGAATTAACCTTTGCTAATGAACAAATAGAAATCAACACCGTTAAAATAATCACTCACACATTTAATTTCTTAGTTTGTGCTGTCTATAGACCAAACAGTAAACACATTGCGGTAAATGAATTTTCTAACACACTTGATATGTTATTACAGGACAAGGCAGGAAACAACAATATCGTACTTATAGGAGACTTCAATATAAATCTACTAGAACACACTACACACTTGCCAACCAACAATTTTCTTGCGAATATCCAAGCTTTAAATTTCATTCCCCACATTGCTAGACCAACTAGGTTTCCAGATAGCTTGAATTTGTCTGAACCATCTCTCCTTGATCATATATTTACTAATTTCACTAAATAATTTACCTCAGGTATAATACATTTCCCCATTTCAGACCATTTACCAATAATCTTGAATATTTCCATTCCATTAACAAACGAAAAACCCACCAAAATTGAATTCAGACATATGACTCCTCAGTTTAAACAACTTTTTTCCCATAAACTTAATAATATAGATTGGAATGTTCTCTTATCTTCGCAAAATGTAAATACCAATTTCAGTACATTTCTTACTAAAATCAATGAATTATACATTGATAGTTTTCCGTTAAGAACTAAGTATATTTCTGTAAAAAGACTGCACAACCCATGGATAACAGCAGCTGTTATCAAGCCTATTAAAACTAAGAATAACCTATATAAAGACTATAAAGTAGGTGCTATCACAGAAAATCATTGTAAAGTATATCGCAATATGTTAAATAAGATTATCAGTAACAAAAAAATCCTACTACATAAATATATTTACAAATTTTAAGAATGATACTAGAAAAACTGGAATGCAATAAATCAACTTAAAAAGAATCACAAAAAAACATACCTAAGCTATATCTCACTAAATAATAAAATACTTAGACATCCTTCACAGATATCTGATGCATTCAATGAATATTACACAAATATTGCAGGTAACCTTGATAACAACATTCCACCGGCCACTATTAATCCAGTTACGTTTCTACGTGGTGACTATCCCTCATCTATGTCTATCCCTCCTGTTATTTCAAGTGATGTTACATCTGTTATAAAATCACTAAAAAGCAAAAAATCTACTGCCAATGAGATTCCTGTGTCTATCATTAAAGCTAATAATGAACAAATAGCCATTCCATTATCTAAACTATTCAATCAATCTATCGAGCAGGGTATATTTCCACACCCTCTTAAGCATGCTACAGTAATCCCAATATACAAAAATGGTCCTAAAGATAACTTTGGCAATTACAGACCAATATCACTTCTTAGTACCTTCTCTAAAATCTGAAAAAATTAATGAAAAAATACTTAATCAACTTTCTTGAAAATAAATCTATTATAACACCGCAACAGTTTGGTTTTCGACAAAGTTTGAGTAGCTTCCATGCATTACATAACCTTTCTGAAAATATCTACTCTGCCTTAGACTCACAACATTCCTTACTTGGCATTTTCATTGATTTCTGTAAAGCATTCGATACCGTTAATCATGACATATTATTGCAAAAATTAAAACATTATGGCATTCGGGATATAATTCATAACTGATTCAAAGATTATCTCTCCAACAGAACACAGCCTACCAAGATTCTAAATAATTTATCTTTACCTCGAATTATACAATATGGAGTTCCGCAGGGCAGTGTACTAGGCCCGATTTTATTCCTGATCTATATCAATGATCTTCCCCAAATATTTCCCCATCTTAAATCCGTACTTTTCGCCGACGACTCCACCTTATACATTACTGGTGAAAACCCTATATTCATGATCGAAACTGCTAATTCTGACCTTGAAAATTTACAAAATTGGTGCGTTAGTAATAGATTAACCATTAACTTTAACAAAACATATTACATGTTATTCACAAACAAAACTATAGATACATTGCCACCACTAAAGTATGACAACAATATCATTAAAAAAACTAACCAACATAAAATGTTAGGCATTACCTTTGATGAAGGGATGACATTCAAAGCACATATAAATACAGCCATAAATTATCAAGGAACATATCACTATTTTATCAAGTAAAAGACCTCATGCCAAACAATGTCCTACAAATACTGTACAACGCCCATGTATTACCACATTTTCAGTATTGTACACCGATTTGATGTAACACTTACCCTACTCACTTGCTTCCCTTGTTTCGTTTGCAAAAGAAAATCATTAGGATTATTTCGAATCATGGTTATTTTGATCATACACAACCTTTATTCAAAAATATGAATATCTTAAAACTTTTTGATGTAAACAAATTTCAAATTGGTATATATATGTACAAATCAATTAATAGAGGAAATACGACAGCCTTACGACCACAACACAATTATCCCACCAGCACCCGTGAATATCTCCGTGTTCCACAGCATAACCTGTCAGTCTTCCAACACTCTCTAGCTTTTTCTGGTCCTAAAATTTGGAATTCTGTGCCAAATCATATTCAACAAGTACCTACATTGCATACATTTAAGAAACATTACAAGCAATACATGCTTGGCCAGTACTGATAGTAATAACTAGGTATTTTTGTATCATATGTACATAATGATGTCTATAAGGAGTAAAAATGTTTTACATAATGAAACTTTTATATATGTATATTACAATAGCGACTAAAACAGAAAATCAAAAACATATTGCCCGAAAAGCAAGTTTTGCTTTATATGGGCTGCTTACAAATGTAAACAAATCCGCATGTTGTAAAATCATATATGTAAGCATAATAAAGTGTTTCAAGTGTTTCAAGTTTCTCTCTCTCTCTCTCTCTCTCTCTCTCTCTCTCTCTCTCTCTCTCTCTCTCTCTCTCTCTCTCTCTCTCTCTCTCTCTCTCTCTCTCTCTCTCTCTCTCTCTCTCTCTCTCTCTCTCTCTCTCTCTCTCTCTCTCTCTCTCTCTCTTTTACGTATGGAATTGTATATAAATACGAATGTACTGGTTATCAACAACTGTACTAATTGCCACACTCTACCAGGCCCTTCCCTGGGCATATGAAAGAAAAAGAGCAAAGAAATAAACAGGATTTACTTGGTTTAAGCAGTGATAACAAAGCTTGCTGAATTCGTGGTGGTGCTCTTACAAAACTGCCTGCCTTAACACCCACGAGACATAAACATACACATGAAACTGTACATCTTAACACACACGAGACATTCACCTACTCATGAAACACACCTAACTAAGCCTACCTAACGTATGTGGGGGGGACTAGGGAAGAGGCCGAACATTCAACTGAACCATGCGGTGGCGTCCGTGTGTGCTCGCCACCTCTGCTAAACACCCCTGTCAGGACAGAAGCCACCTAACAGAGACAGCCAACAGAGACAGGCGCGTGCTGGTCCTCCTGGCTTCCTGTATCCAGCGGACAGTTCCATGTTAAATAAGAATGTCACAAAATGTTCCACGTGGTATTTCAAATCCTTAGGAACACAAGGATCACCTTACCTTCTGTAAGCAGTGGGAGAGAGCGAGAGAGTGAACGACTCTCGGCCTACCGGTCCTTTTTATTTCGCTCGTTTCAATCGTGACGTCACGATTTTTATATCAATGCTTCTTATAACCTCTTCCAAACATCCCCTCAGCTAATTTCTTCCTACTCTAAAAATAACAATAGATTTAATAGTCGAACGAGTGTGAAGAACACAAAGATTTATCCAGCGATTCCGTAAAGGAATCCCAGTTAATTAATCTTACGTTGACAGCCGGGCACCAGTACACGGTTTTCCTCTTTAAAAAAAAGAAATCCTTGTATTCCCACTCTCGTAAATGTGACGAAGGTTGACAGTATTCGACATTTAACAAAGCCTGTTTTCTTCCACATTTTTCTTTTGTTCCATGTCTCCACACTCCTTTTCTTCCTTCCTTTACCCTATTCCGTCTTTTCCAAGACTACGAGTCAGACGAAACCCGACCTCCTGGTCGGAACAGGTGAATCCAACTCCCACCAGTCCTGGCAGGCCGAGCAGGATGGTGATCCACGGCGGGGTTTCACCAAAGCCTTCGTCCTTGGGGGGGATGAACTACCAGGTCCATGGTCCTTTCCCTGGGGCATACTCCAGAGCCCCCCAGGATTGCGGTAATCTCTGCTTCAGCTGCAGGACCAGTGTATCAGCTCTGCATCTCGTTTCAGCTACAAAAGAGTTTATGGGCAGTAACCAGGTTCCTTTAGCGACCCAGGGGTCTGTTTACTATCATCTTTCCCACTTAACATTCCTCTATATATCTCCGCGCGGTTCCTCAGTGTCATCCTCATCCTCGGAGGGCAACACGACCTCGCTCATGTCTACTATGTAACCTCCATCACCCACGATTCATTTTAATTTGTTCGCGGCACGGTGGATTGTGTCGCCACTGAAAGTATTTTCAAGTTCAGATGACACTCCTCCCTACGCCACTTTCTTTACTTTAAATGGGTCAATCCACTTGATTCCAAGTTTCCTTTCTATAGAAGAGCTAACCTGTTCCTTTTTACCCACATAAGATCACCAACATCTACGGTTTGATCTTTTCTACCCATATTTGCTCGCGCCAACCACTTCCTACTGTTATCACGGGACGTTTGCTTCACCACATCAAGGGCGACACTAATGTCTATTTCATCGTCCACTTGTGGTAGAGTCGTCCCTACAAATCTAGGAGCGTGGCGATTGAACATCAGATAGTGTGGTTGCTCTCCTGTGGTCTCATACACGGCAGCGTTAAGTATTTGCTGACAGAGTGAGATAATCGGGCCACTTAGTTGGTTGTCCCTTGCTTACACTCGCTAACACCGACTTAAGGGTTCGATGTAATCGTTCGGTGATGGAGTTTCCTTGAGGTTGGTATGGGGTGGAGTAGGCTCGATTAATTCCATGGGCTTGACAGAAATCCGCCATCAGGTGTGACCGGAATTCACAGGCATTGTCGGCTAGAAGTGTCCTCGGCACCCCATAGTCCCCCACGTACGATCTAATACCCTTAACTACCTATTCAGCCTGCCTTGAACGTAATTTTAATAATTTTACAAATCTCGAAAAATGATCCACGATAGTTAGTACGTACCTATGACCTCCTCGAGCAGGAGTCATTTCAGTTAAGTCTATACTGATTCTATCCAAAAGCTGGTGTACAGGAGGCAATTCTCGCCACTGCCTTTGCAAACCGGATGCTAACTTAGTTTGTTGACAGGTTAGACATTCTTTTACAAATCTCTTTACATCTGCCTTTAAATTTGGCCAATAAAAATATTCTTCTGCCTTTAATATTGATTTTAGTTGACTTAAATGGCCTGATTCTTTCTCATGAACAATAGTAAGGGCTTTCTTTGTCATCACCGTGGGCACCACCAACAAATAGAGCAAGGTGTTATCTTTCTTCTGTTTAGAATAGTAAAGGATTCCATCTTACACAATGAACTAATTTAAGATGACTGGGGGATATTTATGTCGTGGCACTTGTCCTCCTTCTAAATACTCTTTCATTTCTCTCCAACGGGGTTCATCTATTTGGGCTTGTATAAACTCATCTTTGGTCATCCCTAGAAAAGTTTCTTATCCTACCATTCTAACTACATTAACTGGACGGCTCAGTTGATCTGCCACCACGTTCTTAGATCCGGCTTTGTACTCTATTTTATACTGAAATTTATTCATCTCTAATATCCACCTATTCATCTGGGTCGATTTTGTTCTCTGCCTAAAGACAGAAATGAGGGGTTGATGATCGGTGCGGATAAGGACGCGCACTCCCCACAAATAGTGGTGGAAGTTCCGGCAAGCTAACATTACAGCTAACGCTTCCCGGTCGGTTGTGGAGTATCCTATTTCAGCAGATCTCAATTTCTTTGAAAAGAATTCTATCAATTGTGGTTCTTTCCCATCATATTGCATCAGCACTGCTCCTACATGAGTAGCACTGGCATCGGTTTCTAATATAAAATCTCGATTCATTTCTGCTTTAGAGAGTATTGGGGCATGGGTTAATTAAACTTTTAAGGTCTCAAAAGCATTCTGGCACTCACTGGTCTAGTCAAATACTTGGCCCTTTTTAGTAAGGTTGGTAAGAGGGACTAACATCTTTGAAAATTTGTCTGGCGGCGATAGAATGAGCACATCCCGATGAAACGTCGATGAAACGTCGGTGATTTCATTTGGGTTACCGCTTCTACGTTACTTGGGTCAGGGTGATACCCTTCCTTCGACACTATATGTCCTAAAATCTTGACTTGTCTTTGACCAATATGACATTTGGAGAGGTTAAGTTTTATACCTACGGACATTAAATGTTTAAATAACTTACCAAGCCTCTCAATTAAGGTAACATAGTCTGCCGCATACACAATCAGATCATCAAGGTAGCTTTTAACCCAATTTTCTTTAAGTAGCTGGACTAGAGCTTGGTTCATTTGTCTAGCGAATAAAGCCGGTGAACAGCTTAGGCCAAAGGGTAATATTTTGAACCTATAGAGAGAGATTCCATCACTAAAAGTAGTTAGGTCCCTGCTTGATTGATCGAGGGCGATTTGGTAATATGCGTCCTTCATAGCCAATGTGGCATAGTAGTCACTTCCTGATACGTTCTCCACTAACTCTTCTAACTTAGGAAGAGGATGAATATCCATAGCTAGCTGTTTGTTTACCTTCCTATAGTCTAAACAGAGTCTCTTGTCTCCCCCTGGCTTATTAACTAAAACTATTGAGGACAGCCAAGCCGCAGTTGAACTTTCAATAATACCTTTCCCCTCTAACTCCTTTAATATCGACTGAATCGCCTCCTTTGCTTTCTCGGGATAACGGTATAGAAGAGTACGGCAAGATCTTGGATCGTCTACTTGAATATGAGCTGGCTCTGCTTGAATTAAGCCTAACTCGCCTGGGTGTACTATATAGAGTTCTTGATGCTGTCAGATGATTTGAAATAAAAGGTCTTTCTGTTCTGGGTTTAGATGTGACCAATCACGGGACTCTAGGATGGACTACAGTTTTTCCCAGCGTGTTTGGTGATTAATAACACAGTCATTCTCAGGTCCTAGGGCCTCACTAATCCGAGAGATCGTAACGGGTGTGTCCTTTGCGTCTAATTGTTCATCTTGCACTCGGTTATAGGTGACTAACAATGTTCCCGGGTGCAAGGTTAACCCTACCTTGGTGTTATTAATGATGGGGATAAACAAGGTTTGATCTTTAGTGACAGTCATAACCATTGGTATTCCATTTTGGACGCATTGATGTTTGGCCTCAACCACTACTAAGTTGTTAGGTGGTTCATCAACTTTAACTTCCACCATGGTCGTTAAGTAACAGTACAGGTGTTTCCAGGTAGTTAATCTTCCATATTTGGGGCGGTTATTGGGGGCGGGCCGTGTTTCTCTCTCCCCCCTTTGAACTTTACCATATTCATTCGCTGCTAACACTAACGGATAAGTCAAGTTATTCCAATAAACTTTTCTTGCCTGATAATCTAGTGTAAGTGTAGCTTGACTGATGGCATTCATACCGAGCAATGCCGATGGACGCAAATAATTATCAGGAATTACCGCTACCGTAATGGCAATTGGGTGATTACTGCTGCTAGAGATGGTAACACTCGCTTGAACTGTAACTCCTTGCAATGGGGGAATTCTTGAACTATGTTTTATTTCTAGCCCTAATTCTTTTCCTGCACTAATCTTAAGTAGAGATACGTCAGTTCCCGTATCAAACATTACTTCGAGAACATGGTGGTTAACGTCCAGGTTAATGACCGGTGATTGTCACGCTATTCTCCCTCGAGTCATATTGATCTTTCCGGGACAACTTGGTTGTCCTCGACGACAATTCATACACAGGCAGTCATAGCATGAGCCCGGGCGAGGCTGTTTACGACACTCCGCTACTGAATGATTGTAAGCTTGACAATAGGGGCAGTATTTCTCTCTCCTATCCCATTGTCTCAGTCTCCTCTCAATTCTATCCAAATTCCCTCTACCTGGTGGTGCTGTTTCTCTCGTAGGGTTACGCGCTATGGCACCTTGGGATTGTTGTACAGGTGGTTCGATCGCTCGCACGCTATCCCGTTGTTGTGCCATTACTACTATTCTCTCATTATCTGACTTACTCATAAATCTTTTCAGTGTGACATTCTCATCCATGTACAACTCCAGTCTCTCTCTACTTGCTTTCGGCATACCTTTCAGTAATTTGTTTTTAATAAGTTTGTCTGTTTTTGGCACCTCTCCCGACTTTGTCTGCACTTCTAATAAAGCAAGTTTACATTTTAGCCTGGTCACAAATTCTACTGGGTCTTCGTCACACGTATATTTTAAATCATTCAAAGAGTCATATATACGTTTTTCACTTTGGTCGGTGAATTCAGTGGTTAGGTGTTTCTTAAACTTCACCCATGACATAAATTCTCTACAAAGGATATTCTGAATAAACAGTGCCAGGGGTGCTTCTACCCGCATCTGAACTATTTGTTGTCTTTCCCCGGGGTCATGAGAACAACTTTCGACCTGTAACAAGAAAACTGTGTGCCGTCCCGCGCCGTCCTCCCCACTTAATTGACGTAACTCCAGGACAGGGATATCACGTGATTTCAAAAAGGTCTTAACAGGTCTTTCAAGGGAGGGTGCAGGTTCCCTGCGGCGCATTTCACATATTAAATCCTCAACACAATGCCTTAAACTATCAACTTCCCTTTCTAAGGACTCCATTTTCACCTGATCATGATGACCTACGTCTGGACATTCCTGTTTCATTGTTCCACCAATCACTTGTTCACCCACGATTCCTTCTATTACTTCCTTCTGGGGAATCCACGACTCATCTCCTAACAAATCCATCTCAGAAGTCATAATGAAAATTTGGCGGGGGTGTCCACACTGTTACGGGGCGTAGGAAACGAGACATAGGTGCCAACTTTACTTGTGAACAAGTACAGTACAGAGTGCTGGGGAGCAGGTGTGGAACAGAGGCTGGTCTGGAGGCGCGGCTGGAACTGCCTCTCTGGTAACCTCGCTGACCTGTTGTCAACTCCGATGAAGCAACGTGTCGGAGCCTCGGAGCTGTTGGCGGGCCTAACAGGCCAACACTCCGTACATCTCCCTCCAGAAAGGGAGAGAAGTGTTACAGGCCGAGGTGGTCCGGACACTTACGTATACGAGTGCCACGGCGCCGTATTGGTGACGCTAGTGATGAGAACCGCACCCTGCGCTGATCAACTACTTGCGGCGCGGTCTCGGGTTCATCTGACGGCGAAGCTGGCGGCGTTACTGGGCGAGGGTATAGGTAGCGACGATTCCTCCAGAATACTCTCCCACTCGGAACCTTCACGTGGTAATCGCGGTGTTTACCGATGCCAACTACCATTCCTAACTTGTTCCACCGGCCAGTCTCGCGGTCTTGTATGCGTACAGGGGTGCCGATGCGTAGTGGTGGTAAAGCAAGGGAGGAACGGTTGTAGTACCACTCCTTCCTCTCCCTCTCCGCAGACATCTTTGCATCGCACTCCTCATCCGCCGCGTACCACTCAGGAGCGAAGGCACGCCTGTGTGCAGGTACTGCAGTCCGTAAAGGACGCCCAAATAGTACCTGGGCTGGGGAGCGGCCGTCAGGTCGTTGTGTGTTTCGGAGCTCCATCAAGCCATGGTCGAAAGCCTCGTCGTCGTCGCCGCTTGCTGTGGAGACTTTTGCGATGAGATGCTTGGCTTTCTTAACGAAAGCTTGTGCGTGTCCGTTAGATTGGGGATATTTGAAGGAAGACAGAACGTGATTAATACCCCATCTCTTCACGAAGGACCTGAAGACAAAGCTGGAAACCTGGGACCCTCCGTCAGTTCAAAGCCGGACCGGCACGACCACGTCTTTAAAGATGCCGCGTAGAAGCTTCAGTGTAGTTCGAGATGTTGCCTCTCGATCGTACTCTACAATCCGGAGAAACGATCAGCATATATCAAGTAGTCCTTACCGACGTACGTAAATAGATCTGCTGAAGCTTCCTCGAAGGGTCGCGACGGCAGAGGATCCGAGAGTAGCGGTTCCTTGCCCCCCGTTCGGTAGCGACTCCCGCATCGATCATGAGCCAAGCTCAGCCAATCACAACGCCGCGTTTCGTAGCGATGGCATCGATATCATCGATACGCATCACTATGGTCTCAGAGCATGTGCCGAGGGGACTTGGACTGAGGCTGGTAGAGTGTTTGTTTACATTTTAGCCGCAAATTCTTAGATTTCCACTGTCGGAGACGTTTAAGCTAAGTTTCTGATCTGTCAGAGACTGAAGTTCACCCAGGAACAATGTACTAAGGTCTTTTTGAAGTTGTAGAATAAGTAATTAAGACAGTGAAGTCAATACATTCGTGTATATGATGAAGTAAGACAGTTTAATATCGCCATCTCGGTAATCAGGAATTGGTCTTACAACAGATGGTCAAGAAACGCCCTAAAATCCGACTATTGATAACACAACACCTACTGTACCTAACTGTCTACATACAGACAGAGGCGATATAAAATAACAGACTTGATAGGGAAACACCTTAATTATATCTGACATGTAAGTAATAACCTCGGGAGAAGACACTAATGTTATCTCCATATTATTGCTCAACTACTTTCATTTAAAATTTTTACACAGTGCAGTCTCCCAAACATGTACGTACATAGTTTTCTACATACTTGTATTCATTGATATATATGGGTTTGTGTCTTGAATGTTTGTTTATAATCTAAGATTAATCTATTGTATTTTACAAGTCAATAAATATTCTTGGTTTTCTATCATGTTTACCTAAAAAGTCATTACTTTTTAAGTAAATTACAATAATAATTTAATATGAATATTCAGATGGTTTGGACACCTGAAAAGACTGGGTGAGTTGCCAAGAAGGATGTACAATGCTGGGATCACCTTCTGGGTCACGTAATCCTACTATTGGCACTTAGAAAACAATATGAAACATAAAGCTCATAAAAAAAAATACAACTATTATTGTTAATTGAAAAGTTAGAATCAAGAACGGATAAATTTTTATTTAGATTAGGTTAGGTTATTTTCTTAAGCAATTTACTGTCGAGCAATTGATAGTTTGAGAAATTATTTCTTGAGCAATTTACTGTCGAGCAATTTACTTCGAGAAATTTACCTAGATTTAGGCTATAATATAACAATCAGGAAAAAAAAAATCTAAAGTAAAATGCCTAACTTTTGGGTAATTAAATAAAAAAAGCTTATATAACCGAAACTAACCGAGCCAAATCGTACCTAGCCAAACCTAATCTAACCATAACTTAACGTAACCTAACCGGTATTAATTTATATCATCAGAATGCTCTAGAGAATTCAGAGCTGTACTTTTGCATTACCTGTTGCATTTTGATAAGATCTTCTTAATCCAAATTCTGTCGCAAATTCTTAGTTTGTGAGATATTCATTATTTTCTGTGACATCTCTTCGAAAAGTAATAAGGAAAAAAATTAAAGTAAAATGCCTAACTTTTGGGTAATGCAATATAAAAAGCTTATATAACCGAACCTAACCGAGCCAAACCATACCTAGCCAAACCTAATCTAACCACAACCTAACGTAACCTAACCAGCATTAATTTACATCTTCATCAGAATGATCTGAGAATTCAGGATTGTACTTTTGCAATACCTGTTGCATTTTTAAGTTTTCTTAATCCAAATTCCGTCATAAATTCTTAGTTTGTGAGATATTCAATGTTTTCTGTGAGATCTCTTTGAAAAGTAGTTTAGTTTCGTTTTAACAAGGTTCTGATATTTGCCAATGTAGGTTAGGGTTTTGATTAAGTTTAGGGAAAGATTCGTAAGACGACCCAGTCTTTTTTTGACAGCAATATTTTCTGATAGATTTTGATGTGTTTTTAATTAATCTGATGTTTGTTATGCCAAGCAATTTTTTTCCCTCAAGATAAAAATTGCCACAAAAACGTCAGATTAATTCGAAACCATCAAAATCAATAGGAGAAAAATTTCTTTCAGTAAACCTAAGCAAACCTAATTAAAACTAATCTAACCCTAGCAAATCTAAGTAAGACTAACCTAACTAAATCTAACCTTCTTTAACCAAACCAGGTAAAGATTCGTAAGATGACCCACTCGATATCTCGTTATCTTTATAATGCACTGCAAATTCAACCTCAGATACTTGTTTAGATAGGTTAGGTTAGGTTTGATTATGTTTGCTTAGGTTAGGTTGGGTTTAATTAGGTTTGCTTAGGTTTACTTTAAATATTTTTTTTCTTATTGATTTTGATGGTTTTGAATTAATTTCACTTTTTTGTGGCAATTTTTACCTTTGGGAAAAAATGCATTGCATAACAAACAAACATCAGATTTGTTCAAAACACATAAAAGTCTATCAGGAAAAAATTGCTTTGTCCAAAAAAGACTGGTTCGTCTTTCAAACCTTTACCTAGGTTAATTTAGAAGCTATCAAATGTTCTCTATGAGTAGGAGTAGGGAGTTGGACGAATTGCAGACATTTTATTTCGTATGCAGACTCCATAATGGTGAAGATGTAAAATTATACCCCATAACCTAACATAACATAACCGCCTGAAACCTTTACAGACGTGTTGAGTACACTAGATGTATAGTATGTACGACTTCATATTTATATCGATATCGTCGAAGCAGTAATTATGCAGAAATAACAAACTATTTACTGACAATCATTGTATTTTGTCTTCTAGTGATGGGCGTTCCGGCTCTTTTCCGAGAACCGAGTCTTTCGTTCTCGTTCACTCCAAAGAGCCGGCTCTTCCGGCTCCCAAACGGCTCTCAAATATTTTATTTTAGTTCCCCATATTCTGTTTATAGTCTTTATAATTTAGAAAGAATTTCTTAGGATAACTTAGCTAGTTAGCTTTCAAAACCTACTGAATTAAGGAAAGGTGAAAAATCTTTAAAAAAACGTTTGTTCATTTATTTTAATTTAAACCAAATTTATATCAAATCATAGACTTAATCAAATGTACCTGTTATTTAATTAAAAGGTTAAAAAGCCTTTAAAAAAATTACCTTAATTAATACCAATCATCAGGGCCGTTTCTAGCTATAGGCGAACTAGGCGATTGCCTAGGACCCCCGAAGCCAGCAGGGGGCCCCCAAGCTGCTATTATTATTAATTTATTATCATTAGTTCACAAATTGAAATGTGTTTGGTGTATCGGTAGATATACTGAAATTCAGGATTCTGATGAATCTCCACAAATCCAGAAATGCTTTTTTTTCATTTTGCCAAAGTAGGGGCCCCCAAACAGCATTTTGCCTAGGGCCCCCAAAAGCATAGAAACGGCTCTGCCAATCATAGAAAACATTAATGAATTTATACACAATCCACCTAAACAACTTGTTTCACAGTTTCAGACATGCAGTGTATTCAAACTGAGAGGAATTTCTCTGACTTAATAATAATACCCATAAACATTATTAAAGATAAAGTTAAAATTAAAACATAAGATATAGTTAAAGTTAAATCAAATACAATGCTTCTCAAGTTTTCATTATTTTTTTTTTCATTATTTATATACCGGTTACGTGTTTTGAGGGTTGAAAACAAAAAACATAATTTAGTTGAGAAACAAAGTCTATAAAAATTAGTTATCTACATGTCTGTACAGTGTACACATTTTCACAAACTCGGTCACACACACATACACAGACAGACAGACCGACAGACAGAGACACACACACACAAACATAATATCTATTTCCTTTCCTATCTAATATCTATATATCTATCTTAAAGATAGATATATAGATATCTTAAAGATAGATAGATAGATAGATAGATATTAGATAGGAATGGAAATAGATATTATATGTGTGTGTGTGTGTGTGTGTGTGTGTGTGTGTGTGTGTGTGTGTGTGTGTGTGTGTGTGTGTGTGTGTGTGTGTCTGTGTGTGTGTATCTATCGGTCTGTATGTCTGTGTATGTGTGTGTGACTGAGTTTGTGAAACTGTGTACAGACATATAGATAACTAATGTTTTTAGACTTTGTTTCTCAACTAAATTATGTTTTTTATGTTTTCAACCATCAAAACACGTAACCGGTTTATAAATACTGAAAAATACATTTTTCTTACAAACTTTTTGGCGTATATTTAGATTAAATTACATAAATAGATAGAACTTTTAAAATCACATCATTTAGTATTAGTGCATTTTTTCTGTATGACTAATATTTACACGACAAAAGACAAGAATTAATGTTTATGGTTGGGTGGGGGTGTGGGGTTACGTAATAACGGTTATCTCTCTCTCTCTCTCTCTCTCTCTCTCTCTCTCTCTCTCTCTCTCTCTCTCTCTCTCTCTCTCTCTCTCTCTCTCTGATAGATATATATTAAATGAGAAAGAAAATTGATCATGTTTGTTTGTTTTTGTTTGTTTTTTTGTGTCTGTCTATCTGTCTGTCTGTTTGTCTGTCTGACAGACAGACAAACAGACAGACAGATACACACACACACCCACACACACACACACACACACACACACACACACACACACACACACACACACACACACACACAAAAAAAAAAAAAAACATGATCTATTTTCTTTCTCATTTAATATATATCTATCAGAGAGAGAGAGAGAGAGAGAGAGAGAGAGAGAGAGAGAGAGAGAGAGAGAGAGAGAGAGAGAGAGAGAGACTTAGACAATTTTTCGTTCATGGTCACACACACACACACACACACACACACACACACACACACACACACACACACACACACATACACACACATACTATCTATTTTTTTCTTATTTAACATTTATATATATGAGAGAGAGAGAGAGAGAGAGAGAGAGAGAGAGAGAGAGAGAGAGAGAGAGAGAGAGAGAGAGAGAGAGAGAGAGAGAGAGAGAGAGCGAACAATTGGCGGTTGACTCTTACGTAATGTGAGTTTGAGGGGTGGTGGGGTACCCTACCATCCCTCAAATTATCAACGTAGTTAACTTGTCTTTTATCGCGTAAATATTAGTCGTACAGAAAAAATGCACTTATGCTAATTGATGTAATTTTAAAAGTTCTATCAAATCATGTAATTTAATCTAAATTTACGCCAAAAACTTTTTTTTTTAATGTTTTCATTATTTATAAACTGTTTACATGTTCTGATGGTCCAAAAAATATATATATTTATTTCCTTATTTTAATTATTCGCAGATTTTTTGACTTAATCTCCATAGTTTTCGTTTTTACAAAACGAAATGTTAAATACTAGTTTGACAAAAATTATGTTAAATAGTTATTTTCTTACCTTCAAAAGGCCTTTCAGCTGGTGTAGTCTGATTTTGAATAACGCTAATAGTTAAGAAGAAGAAAAATTTTGATGGTCATTTATCATTGAGTTTCATTTTCAATAGAATGAAAAGAAAGCTTGTTTCATTTAACTTCCCTAATTACTCTTAATCATTTTACGTCAATTTCATAGTTTTTGAGTTATAAGGAAAAAACCTTAACGATTAGTTTGACAGAAAAAATGCACCAATAATCATTTAAATAATTTTAAAAGGCGTATCAGCTAGTGTAGTTATTTTTTTCATTTTACTCACAGGTTATGAAAAAAAAATTTCCTTCATTATATAAAGAGTAATTTCATTTTTAAATGTTGCAACAGAAAGTTGGATTCCTATTCACTCTTTGTCTATTCGTAGTCATTGTACGTATACCTTATGGTTCTCGAGCTATAATGAGAAAATGAGTTTTGTGTTAAAAAATTAACTATGGAAAAAAATATACTTGATTTTTACAATATGTACACTATTTTGAGACGAGTTCTATAATTTAATTTGACCTCTTAATATTATCAGATTGTCTTCATTTACCGATATGTTGTAGGGAATATTATAGTGTACATTCCACATCATTGGCCTGCCATATACACCATATATTTTCTGAATTATTCATATATATATGTGTTTTATGTGTTGAGTTACCCCTCTTTGCTAGAGGCCAAAGCACTTGGAAATACAGTTTTCTTTGTTAACTTGAAGGGGTAACTTTACTATTTTACTATATAATTTCTATGAATAGGCTTCATTCTCGTAAGTATTATTATTATTATCATTACTATAATTATTAACAATCGGTAATTTTTGCATTTTGTTAGAAAATTGCAAAAATATGGAAAAACTAGAAAAAAAAAATTAACGGCTCTCAAAAAAATCTCAAACGGCTCTCGAGAAAGATCCGGCTCTTCTCGTTCACCTGGAAGAGCCGGCTCTAAGAACCGACTCGTTCACAAAGCGCCCATCACTATTGTCTTCCCCCAAGAAAACCGCATTCCCACAGGTCCCAAGAATTGTTGGGGGTTGATGAGGATGTCTGAATAGAAATGCATTTGCGACGAAAATCAATGTCAAAATCGTTCGAAATGGATCAGTTTTTATACGAAAAGTGTGTTATTTACATCCAAGTGCATTGGGAGAGCCATAGACTACACTATACTTGACTGGACACTCGCGACAATCGTTGACAGACGATATTACATTTCGGTCCTATAGATTCCGCTGCTATGCGTGATGACAGATAATACTTCATATATCAGTTCATATTCTACTTAGGACATTGTATTGTATTAGGACATTTGGAAAGAACATTGCTAGATAGAAGAGGAGGAGGAGGCAATGAAACCAACAAGCTGACTAGAGACCATCACCAATAAGGAATTACAATGGAGTTATTTTACAGTCTCTGAGAAACGCTCTCTCGATGACACTCAGCAAACATCGTAAGTTGATTAGGAATGTTACGTTTTTTTCTTCTTGATGTTATTTATGGGTATATGAGAATATGAGTGAAGTATGAGTATGAGTGAATTGATTACGAGTGACTTAGGGTGTTGTGTTCAAGTTTTGGTTATATTTTACAATTACTCTCTCAACACTAAGGTGTTGTGTATCCTGCCATGCTCAGTGAAAACGTAGAAGAAAACAAACTGAATATTTGGAAATAGTTTCAAATCTTCTTTCAGGCATGCATGTATATTAGTATGGACTACATTGGCTATGTATGTATGCGTTTTCAGTTTAAAAGTCCAATATTCCTGGAAATTATTGCAAATATGGTGTTTTTATTGGTGTCTTAGGATTGAATAATTGTCGCCCACCGATAACGTATGTTGACTAATTTGTTTTTGTTGTTCATAAACATATTCGTCACATCACTCTGAGGTGTTTGCTTTTTGTTTGAGGTTTCTATGATGATTTTAAGTATTTTATTCAAATAAAACAAACAAAAAATCGCCTCAGAACACATTTGCGAAAGACCCGATTTCGAGTGCACAGTCACGTATGGTGTATTCTATGGTATTGCATATTAATATAGACTACATGGGCTATGCATGTAAGTGTTTTTAGATTGAAATTCCAATATTCCTGGAAATTATTGCAAATTTTGTGTTTTTCTTGCTTTCTTATGATTTAATAATTGTCGCCCACCGATGACGTATGTTGACTAATTTGTTTTTGTTGCTCATAAACATATTCTTTACATCAATCTGAGGTGTTTACTTTTTATTTGAGATTTCTATCTTAATTCTAAGTATTTTATTTGATTTTTCTAAAAATCTGCCGTAGGGCCTCTTTGCAAAAGGTCCGATTTCGAGTGTCCAGTCAAGTATAGTGTAGTCTATGGGAGAGCTAAAAATTTACCAGCCACACAATCACCTACGCTATATCACTACTCTCACAAGAGTTTACGGCTTCTTTTATCTCCTCACATCTTTTTGCCACCTAAATACTGCATCTACTGCGGCTATAATTGCTCCAGACTCTATTATATGTTAATCAGCAAGTTTTTTCTACGGCGATAAAGGTGCCCACGAAGAGGGTGCGCCGCCATGTTGGCTCAATCAGCTGATTATCTCAGCACGAAAAAAAAAAATACCATAGCGACGTCGCTAAGTGTCCAATATCGTTCGGTGGGCAAATTCTTCACCCCCCCACCTCGCTGAACGCGCCCTTGGACTGTGACGGCAGCATCTCCTGACATGCATCATCACAACTGCGGGTTGTGCTGGTGATGTCGCTGTTGATGCCGGGACACCACACCGTTTGACGAGCTCGCCTTTTCGTTGCTTCTACGCCTCGGTGGGAGTCATGTAGCCTGGAAAGGACGTGACGCCTGAGTGAAATAGGAATAACCAGCCGAGACCCATACAACACCAGGCCATCCTCCGTAGATAGGTTCTCGCGCACCTTCCAGTAGTCACACAAAGAAGGCAGTAGATCTTGACGGTTCACTGGGAAACCTGTGGAGACATTATCAATGAGGAGCTGGTACACGTCATCCCTACTTGAAGCCTCTTTTATGTCATTAATGACAGGGTCGGCGTAGAGGTCTGAGATGGGCTCAGAAACTTCACAAGCTTTGGCTAATATGCACGTACGAACATGATGAGCAACATTACACTCGTTCGCTATGTCTGCATGTGTCGGTAAAGCAACGGGGGCACGAGAAAGAGCGTCTGGGAGTGTGTGCTCCTTACCTTTACGCCAAGTAGTAGTAAAGACGTACGGAGCAGTCTTCTCTTTTAGCCGCTGTATACGAGGGTTGTCTATTGCGTCCAGCATGCGGTGGTCGAGGATGGGAACGAGCGGCTTGTGACCAACCACCAGTTCAAAGGTAGGGAGGCCAAGCAGATACATGCGGCACTTTTTCATAGCCCACACGACAGCAAGTAACTTCAGTTCCACTACGGCGTACCTAGTCTCTGCATCGGTCAGGAATCTTGACCCATCGGGTGCAGTAGTGCGTAACCAAGTCCGGTTAGACGAGAGGCGTCCGTCTGTAACATTGTGGGAAGAGAGGGGTCAAAGTGAGCGAGTACGGGAGGCGAAGAGAGGGCCTTCTTCACTGCTTCGAAAGACATCTGGTTGGCTGGAGTCCAGACAAATTCCTTCTTGGGGCTGAAAAGATCTCGTAGTGTTTCAGTTGCATTAGCGACCTCGGTGGAAAAATCAGCAAGTTGGTTAACAATACCAAAAAAAGAGCGAAGTTCACGCAAGTTAACAGGAACAGGAAAGTCGCCTACAGCTTGAACTTTAGCTGGATCGACACTTACACCATCCTTGGAGATGTTGTAACTACAGAAGCGGGGGGTTGGATTGGCGAACACGAACTTCTTGCAGTTAATGGTGATGAGGTGTCGCCGTAAGCGAAGTAGTACTTCACTTACTCGTTCGAGGTGTATCATATCATATCTGTATATCAATTGTTAACTAGTTTTAAGTTATTCATTGTTTTTAGCCGCGAGAGAGTGTGTGCGGGTAGGGAACTTTCCATCTCCCTCGCAGATAAAGGATCTCGTGCCGCTTCCAATCAGGAACGCTCTGTGAGTTGACGTCATCATAGGTCAACTCAGGCCAATCAGAGACGCGCATTTTTAACCGCGCGAACCCTTGGCTCCTCCCACTCTTACTCCCAGTCGTCCGCGAATTCCATTTCTCACCCTCACTCTCAGCCTGGCGACTACATCAACCAGTCGCTCATCTCTCAGCTCGCTACCATCATCAACGTTTCGTCATCTCTCTCAAGGCAGGCAAAGGTCATAGTCACTGTATATCCTGTATCTACTCAAGTCGTGTTGTGTCAATATATCATCTATATCAAGCCGTGTGTGTTTCAACAAGACCTCCATCATCCACGCTACCCCTCTACCTCCACTCTTCCAAGCCACGCGGTGACCGGCCCGGTCATAAAAATAATCACCGATACAATTGGTGTGCAACGGTGGAATTCGTCCTTCCAAGCGACGAATTATCAAGATTCAGCCTCCTCCGTCATCAAGTCTCTACACTCACCACGTGCATCGTTCTGCCTCAGTAAGTGACTCTACACACGCCCTTGCCTCGCTCACTCGTGTTCTCCTCTACGCCCTGCAGTCGCTTCCTTCGTCGCCCTTCTGCAGTAGCATCTATTCCGAGTGAGTACAAGCCTCCTCGCCCTGCTGTTCAAGACGCCCATCACCTCTACCTCCATTTTGTTCGCGGCGCGCCATCTTCGCTGCCCACGCATCACCTCAAGACGCCCTCAAGACGCCCATCGCCCTTCACCACGTGTCCCTTCAAGACGGTCATCACCCATCACCACGTGGTCCCTCAAACAAGTTTTCCACGCCCTCACCACGTGTCTCCGCCCTCAAGACGCCCATCGCTCTTCACCACGTGTCGCAGCCCAGAAATACGCCCATTCACCACGTGACCAGTCAGCGCCCACGTGTTCCACCTCCTTGGTCCTCTGCTAGTTAAGTACCTTAGTTCTTATTATATTTTTCTCCTTATTGTGCTAGTTATTCTACATTTTTTGTGTACACTCAGTGTTTCTCTGTTTTCTTGTGTGTTTCCTCAACGTGAGCACTATTTCCCTCACGATGTCTAACGACCAGTCACTTCACACACCCACACCTCAGGTTACTCTCATATCTGATAATGTCTCAATTCCTCCTTTTTCTGGTACTAACTCTGAATCAGTCCAAGCCTTTGTCCGGCGTGTAAATGATGAATGTACACGTCGCTCAGCTTATTCTGATGTGGAAAAATTAGCCATTTTAAAATCACGGATTTGTCATGACCCATCTAGTCTTGCGGGAAAACTCATAAAAACCGATAAATTCCTCAGTTTTTCTACATACGATGAACTCACCACAGCATTAATCTCTCATTTCTCTGGTCACTCAAAATTAGGTGCAACTCATTCCTTCCTCAAAATTGCTCAAACTCTCATTAATATTGCTCGTTCTACTCATGATGTGTATAAGGCAGAGAATATTGCATCCTCTCTCAGTGCTGAGTTAACAGAGCAAATGAAATCCTCTCAGTGGATCGACACAGACGGCAATATATCTTCTACTGATTTCAAACGCCTTATGTCGTATTTCCTGTTCCTTGTTCAGCTCGATTCACCAACCTTCACCGTTGCAAGCGACATTAAATTCAGTAAGGAAGATTTTTTGTATGATCTGTGCAAGAAAATATCAGAGAAATCGCCACCTGTTCCTCAGCCAGTAAGTTTGGTTCAGTCACCGCATTCCTCAATCAAGCCCCCATTTTCTCACCGAAGCTCCTCCCCTCAGAGCCCATCTCCACCTTCAAACACTCATTTGTCACGTTCTGATCAACGCTCTCATTCTCGTCACCGTTCATCCTCCCGTGACTCGAGAAAGGTAACATGTTACCGATGTGGACTCAAAGGTCACGTCTCAGCGGACTGTCGAGTAATGCTTGACGAAAGAGGTTATCATAATTTCAACAGTAATGCCTTCTGCTCCCTTCATAATAAACGCGGTCACTCACTTGAGGAATGTCGCCTTTTCCAGCAACAAATGCAGTCTTCTCAATCTTCGGGAAACGATTCGCGCCAGAGCCTCGCACCTCCTCGGTAACACTCAAGTCCATTCTAAAGACCGCAGGTAGTAAGTCATCTCATAAACGTGTTGTTTTCGCGGATGCACAGACAGTGCCTCTCCCATGTGTCCCTGTTAAATCCTCCGGATTTTTCCAAGGTCTGACTGCTGACGTCAAATTAGCCTCTCACAAATGCCGTGCATTTTTCGATTCTGGTGCCTCAGTCAACATCATTAAAACTCATGTTTTTGAAAAACTCTCTGCCGCCTCAAGGCACAAGTTTCAGAGTTATCCACCAGACATCACTGTTAGTGGTATTTCTGGAAACGTTGTCATACCTCATAGAAAGGTTCTCCTCAGTATCTGTTTGTCTCCACTTGAACCTTCTATCTCAGATTTTTTCTATGTCATGGATGATGTATGTTTTGCAGCTGAAATATTGATAGGATACCATACAATGTCTCACTTCAACATCTCACTTTTCCCTTCTATTCATCAAATCGCCCAGAATGGCACCTTCATCTCTGCCTCACCCTTCCCTGAGTCACCGCCACCATCTGATGTCTACGTTGTCATGCACACGCCTTCTCAGGACTCATCTCATGTCCCTCCCTCATCGCTCAAGACACCCTCAGTAATCCCTGATCCTGTCTTATCTACGCCAGCCGACTCGCCTAGCGAAGCGCTGCACAGCGATACCGACAATCCCTCTTCTCCTACAACACTGTCTGACGTCCTCTCGAACACCAGACTCAGGAAAGCTGTGTTGACCTCCTCTGTGGTAGTCACACAGACCCACCTCTGTTTGGTGCGCGTCGTCGTCAAAGGTGTGCCCCCCGGGACAGACATCTTATGTTTGCCCGACTCTGCCCGAGTGAATGGTGTCGCTCTCGAATCAGTTTTTTCAACCCTAGACAAGGATAGTTCGTGCTGTATTGCCATTCAGAATCTCACGAATCACCCTATATCCCTTCAATCTGGCGTGACTTTAGGCGAAGTTCTCCCTTATCCTGCCCCTGTCACCCCTGTCACCTCATCTCCTTGTCACACATCCATGTCTTCACCAATTGCCTCAGATTCTCCTCCTCCTCTTCTTGACCAGCATATTGGTGATGTTGATTTTCCTGAAACGAAAACAGATTTACTTGCCCTCTTATCGACTTTCAGGTCATGTGTCTCTCTTCCGGGTGAACCTCTGGGCAAGACCGATGCTGTTCGTCATTCCATCCACCTCACCCCAGGCTCGACACCCATCTACGTCCCGGCTTATCGCATCCCACACAGCCGCAGGACGTTAATGGACGACGCTGTCAGAAGCATGCTGGACGAGGATATCATAGAGCCAGCGGCATCACCATTCAATGCCCCGCTGTTTCTAGTTCCTAAGTCCAATGGTGAGTGGAGAGTAGTCGTCGATTTCCGTGGTTTAAACGCCGCGACGATACCCGATCGATTCCCTATGCCAATCTTGTCTGATCTCCTCCAGTCAATAGGTGATTCAAACAGTG
Organism: Cancer borealis; assembly: GCA_036785275.1. Lineage (NCBI taxonomy): Eukaryota > Metazoa > Arthropoda > Malacostraca > Decapoda > Cancridae > Cancer > Cancer borealis. Next base: position 46,805 of record JAXIVD010001064.1, read on the forward strand.
TATTTTCCACCCTCGACCTTCAGTCTGGTTTCTTCCAGGTCGAGCTAGAAGAAAGTTCACGGCACTACACTGCTTTCACCACATCATCTGGCCAGTACGCTTTCAAACGTATGGCCATGGGTTTACGTAATAGTCCCTTAACTTTCATGCGTCTCATGAACTCAGTTCTCTCTGGCCTCTTAGGCTCCTCGGTGTTTTGTTACTTAGACGATGTGATAGTCGCATCAAAGGACCTTCCCGAACACCTCGAAACCATCTCAGACGTTCTGTCACGTTTTGCAAAGGCTGGGTTAACTCTTAAACTCAGTAAATGTCAGTTCCTCAAACGTGAAATCAAATTCTTAGGCCACAAGGTTGACAAAGATGGCATCCACACTCTTGACGATAAAATTCATGCGATATCACAGTTTCCTACTCCTAGTTCTGCTGATGACGTTCGTAGTTTCATTGGCCTTGCAGGATTTTATCGGCAATTTATCAAAGATTTCAGTAAAATCGCTCAACCTCTCACATCATTGTTTAAAAAGAATGTAACATTCGCATGGACGGACGAGTGCGAGAAAGCATTCGCTACCCTCAAGCAAGCCTTATGCAACGCTCCTGTCCTCGCATTTCCTAATTTCAATAAGGAGTTTATTCTTTGCACTGACGCATCAAACATCGGTATCGGTTCTGTCCTCATGCAACGAGATGAAAATGGTAAATCACGCGCAGTTGCCTTTGCCAGTCGTCTGCTCAATGCTGCTGAGCGCAACTACAGTGTCACTCACCGCGAAGCTCTCGCAGTCGTTTGGTCTCTTCGTCACTTCAGAGACATCATACTCGGATATAAGATCCACGTTCTAACCGATCATTTTGCTGTCACAGAGTTATTCAAAGGAACCAGTTTAACCGGAAAATTTGCCCGTTGGCAACTCACTGTTCAAGAGTACAATCCTTCATTCGCGTACCTCCCAGGTAAAGCTAATTCTGTCGCTGACGCTCTGTCCCGTCATGTCGCTCCTGTCAGTCTGCTCACAACCTCACAGTCACTCCCCACTCTTGAGGAAGTCAAATCCCTTCAAAGATCTGATCAATTCTGCAAACGTCTCATTTATTATCTTGAATCAGGTGATGCCAGTAACCTTCCAAGCTTGCCATTCTCCCCAGATTCCTTTTTGCTTCGAGACGATGTCCTCTATAAATCTAGTTCTGTCATTTCTGAGGACGATTCATTACATCATGCATCTCAGCTTGTCATTCCAGAAGCTCTTGTCCCTATAATCTTGTATCACGTTCATGACTCCCCTCTTGCCGGTCATCCAGGCAAAGATAGAGCATTCAAACAGGCTCAACGATCATATTTCTGGCCTTCCATGAGGAAAGACATCACCCGTCATTGTCTCTTATGCGCTTCATGCGCTGAGCATCGTCCCTCTCTCCATTATGAATCTCCGAACCTCCCATATCCTATCCCTCATGCTCCTTGGGACAGTCTGTCAGTCGATATTTTGAAACTCCCTCTGACGGAGAACGGTTTTCACTATTTGCTCGTCTGTATCGATAGTTGTTCACGCTTCAGCATCTTGGTTCCTCTCAAAGACAAATCTGCACGTTCAGTTGCACGAGCACTGATAGATGAAGTCATATGCCGGTATGCATCTCCTAAAGTACTTCTATCAGATAATGGCACCGAATTCAACAATGCCATCCTCAAAGCTGTTTGCGAGTCATTTGAAATTAAAAAGTGCAACATTGTTCCATATTCCCCTCAAGCGAACGGAAAAGTCGAGAGAGCAAACCGTCGAATTCTCGACATCTTACGCTTCATTGCCAATTCAAGCTCTTCATGGGATGATCACATTCCCCTAGTCGCATGCTCTCTTAACGCTGCGATTCACTCATCGATCAACGAGTCTCCACATTTCATTTTATATGGCTCTGACAAAAGACTCCCATATGAGTTTCTCTCCTCTGACCCTCGTCCTCTATACAACGTTGACGATTATGTTCAGAATCGCGTTTCAGCTTTCCAACGTATTCATATGTCCGTCCGTGACAGACTTACCGCCTCTCAGGAATCTATGCTGCATAAACAGCATCAGCGCGCTAAACCGCATGACATCGAGGTTGGTGACATCGTGTTCACCAAAGTCCAAGACCGCCACTCTAAGCTCGACCCCCGATTCAACGGACCTCACCGTGTAATCGAAAAGATGGCCGGTCACAAGTTCAAACTCAGAAACCTAAGTTCAGGCAGTGAAAACTTTGTTCACAGAGACCATCTCAAACGGGTTGATCGTGGTTTCGATTTCGAACCTACCTCTCCACTACCAGAAAATGCTCCTGACATTGTTGAAAGTCAGCCACCTTCACCCCCCATCTCATCCTCACCTAAATATCAGCTCCGGTCTCGCCCAGTCTACTAGCCATTTCCTTCATCTTTCCTTTCATTCCTGTCCAACTATGTATATATATGTATCTATGTAAAGGCTACATCCTGAATCTTGTTCATGTCTCATGTATTTTTATCATGTATTATGTCTTATGTCTTATTGTGTATTCTGTATGGTATCCAATGTATTTCATCGTCCCCCCTCTCTGATTGTATTCTTTAGCTCGACATACGAGGACGTATGCTTCCAAGGGGGAAGTATTTGTATCATATCATATCTGTATATCAATTGTTAACTAGTTTTAAGTTATTCATTGTTTTTAGCCGCGAGAGAGTGTGTGCGGGTAGGGAACTTTCCATCTCCCTCGCAGATAAAGGATCTCGTGCCGCTTCCAATCAGGAACGCTCTGTGAGTTGACGTCATCATAGGTCAACTCAGGCCAATCAGAGACGCGCATTTTTAACCGCGCGAACCCTTGGCTCCTCCCACTCTTACTCCCAGTCGTCCGCGAATTCCATTTCTCACCCTCACTCTCAGCCTGGCGACTACATCAACCAGTCGCTCATCTCTCAGCTCGCTACCATCATCAACGTTTCGTCATCTCTCTCAAGGCAGGCAAAGGTCATAGTCACTGTATATCCTGTATCTACTCAAGTCGTGTTGTGTCAATATATCATCTATATCAAGCCGTGTGTGTTTCAACAAGACCTCCATCATCCACGCTACCCCTCTACCTCCACTCTTCCAAGCCACGCGGTGACCGGCCCGGTCATAAAAATAATCACCGATACAGAGGTTCTCCTCGTAGGTCTTGCTCCAAACAAGCAGATCATCAACGACCTTAGTGCAATCCTCGACTCCCTCCAGTGCGTTGTCGACGCGCCTGCAAAAACTCGTCACCTGTAGAGACAAAACCCATGGGTCCCCTTAAGAACTTGTATCTTCCCCAGGGCGTGATAAAGATGGTTAAAGGTTGGGACTCTTCCTGCAAAGGGTATTGCCAGTAACCTCACATGGCATCGAGTGTAGAAAAATATTGAGAGCCGTGAGTTACCTGCACTACTTGCTGCGGAGCGTGGTGACGGGGACGGATGAGCCGGGCGAAGCACCTGCTGGTTAAGCTTCGACAAATCCACAGTGATTCTGACACCACTCGACCGTTTCTGGGCCACAACCATGGGGTGACACCATTCAGACACCTCATCACCTACCGACTTTATGATGTCCTGTTCTATCATACTGTCCAGCATGGCTTTAATGTCTGCCTTCCATGCTAGCGGAATACTGTTGGGTGTGTGTCGAGCGAAGGGCTTCGCGTTAGTTCGAAGATGGACCCACATCGGGGTTTCCGTCATGGTGGGGAGCCTTTCACCGTTGTCGAAGTCTCCTGGATCCACCAGCACATCCAAGAACTCCTCCAAGAGAGCGATGCGATCATCTTCTTATCTGCTGTCCCCTGCGCTGGAGTGAAACCTCGAGGTTTCTGTGGAGCGTACTGCAGAAATCTGTTTGAGATAATCGTCAGGAATGAGGCGTAAATGACGAGAATCGTACCATGACAGAAGAGCATCGTCAACTCCACGAAACACACTGATGACAGTGTCAACAGAAGCCTCTCCGAGTGTAAGCGTAGCGTTGAATGAACCAACGGGGCTCAGACGGCTTCTGTTAGCTGCTAACACTTCATCCTGGCAGTCTGAAAAATCACTTTCGCTGAGCCCAAGACGGCGAAGCTGACTCAAACCAATCACGTTAGCCTCAGCACCTGTGTCAGGAGTAAAGTGTAATTTAACTCTGCCAGCTACCGGAACGTCTGAACTGGTAACCCCGACGAAAACTTTAGGTGCGCGATGTTTCGGCACGGTGAGTTTAACGTCTCTAATCCGAAGGCTGTGAGCTGCACGGGCACCAGAGGGGTGGGACTGGGTGTGCTTACCTTCATTACCGTGCTGTCGAGTGGCTTTCTTGTGACACACATAGCTGTAATGTCCTGTGATGCCGCAGGCGTCACAACGCTTGCCCCACGACTTGCACTGCTTCTGACTTCCATGTGGATGAGGTTCACCTCCACATCCCTCGCACTTCGCGTTGCCCTCCTTCTGGCGGTGGCGTGATGCACTACGATACCTCTGCATCTTGCTTGCAGCTCTCCTGATTGTCCTGCGGGTACTTGTGAGTTCAGTCTCTGTATAGACAGCAGACTCTTTACTGCGACACAACCGTGAGGCCTCAGGTAAGCTCGGGAGAGGATCAATCGTGAGAAGTTTTCGGCGAAGGTTTTGGTCGGTCACGCCAGAAGTAATGCGGGTCACCAACCTGTCGTCCAGGCAAGCACTGCACAGCTCCGCGTCGTCAGCAAGTTCCTTTAAGGAGATAAAGAACTCATCAAACAACTCCCCGTCTTGCTGTCGGCGCTCCTCAAACTTTACACGCCTCAGGGCGATGTTCCGCTGACGCTGAAAGTGCACGGTGAGGTGTTCGAGGACCCTCTTCACTGGTATCGCGTCGTCATCCTCCGAGATTCCGACAGCGTGTGCCAGTGTTCAGCGCATCTCCGGGATGAGGCAGGACCGGAAGTGTGCCGGCTGGGTTCGCAGTGGCTGCTCCTGAGACTGCAGAAGTTCCTCATAGTCCGCCCAAGCACTGCGCCATATCTTGAACTCGCACAGCGACATGCTGGGAGAGAGCTTGTGTGGTGCCTTGACTTGAGGGCGGCTGACGTGGCGACGTGGTGCAGGTATAGGTGTTCCCTCACTAGTCACTCCGGCGTTCGTAGCACCTTCAGTAGTAGACAACACACGCGACAGGAGCTCCTGCATCGCCCTGCGATCTTCTGCTGCTTGTTCCTGTTGCCTTTCCAATAACGATGACAGCTTATCCACCACCTGCGCCGTGAACAACTCCGCTGAAGATTCCTGTGTCTCCTGGCGGCCAGCTGCTTGGCTTCTCGTTTCCATCTTGATGCGTGCTGCCCCTTGTCGCTAGGATCCTACTCACTTCGCATTGTTACGGGGCGTAGGAAACGAGGCGTAGGTGCCAACTTTACTTGTGAACAAGTACAGTACAGAGTGCTGGGGAGCAGGTGTAGAACAGAGGCTGGTCTGGAGGCGCGGCTGGAACTGCCTCCCTGGTAACCTCGCTGACCTGTTGTCAACTCCGATGAAGCAACGTGTCGGAGCCTCGAAGCTGTTAGCGGGCCTAACAGGCCAACACTCCGTACACACACAACCTAAGAAAAGAAATCCTCTTCTCTCTCAAATCTACCCCGTAATTCAAATCTTAATTACCATAATCAAAAGTTAAAAGTAAAGAAAAAAAAATACATATCTGCACCCCTTTTTAAATGTATCAAGCCGCACTCGCGCGGGTGCGGCTGGTGGAAAGGACGCCCGGCGACCCGAAGACCGCGACTCACTTAACAACCTGGGGACCTGTGCCCGCAGGGAAGACCTTGAGCGGCTTTTTCACCGGGCCGAAAGTTTGGTAAAAGTTTCATTTTAATTACTAGTCTGGGAGTAACCCCAGTGTGCCTCAGGTTGGAAGACATGGGCATTGCAAATGACACCTCTGAGCTTGTCCTTTACCCTCTCTTTACCCTCGCGGTCAAAATGTACCCCATCTGATCTCAAGGAGTGCCAAAAGAGCTTATCACCAAAGGTAATAAGCCCCTTACCCCGCAGAGCTCTCTTTTGTAATTTGTTGTTCACCCCTTTGGCCACTTTGTTGTAAGCCTCCTGTTCGATCCGGGACCTCCAGCGTATTTCTGTCAATCGTGGCACGATCAGACAAATCTTTACCCTGGGGGTGCAACGAGCCTCCAGTTGTTCTACAATGCTCTTTATGTCACTAACAATGTCCTTTACTTTACACCGGGAGTGGATCTCATTATTCCCCAGCCACAAGATCACAAAGTCATATCAGCCATTAAATACCGCGGTTAGGTGTTTATTGTTATAAAAAAAAATTACCAGGCTGTGGCTCCAGGTGACCTGAATATCTGGACCTCAACAGGCGAGGGCAAGTTGTCAAGGTGAGAGGGCACTTGGTTATGTCCTACGATCGCTACTTTGAACATCAGAACTAATAATACCACTAACACTTAATAAAACACAATGTATCACTATTAACACTACGTAAATATCCCAATCACCAATCACTAATCACTACTCTGTAAGAGAAAAAACATTAACTGGAGGGGGGGCCTAACTAACTACCTAAGTAGCACACGAGGCAGTGGCCTCACACTACGTAGCGGCCTCCGGACAACGTGGGATGATGCGTAGTTGCATCTACACCGCTACCACCAACTGTACTGGTTGCCACCAACAGTACTAATTGCCACACTCTACCAGGCACAACCTGGGCATATGAAAGAAAAAGAGCAAAGAAATAAACAGGATTTACTTGGTTTAAGCAGTGATAACAAAGCTTGCTGAATTCGTGGTGGTGCTCTTACAAAACTGTATACCTTAACACCCACGAGACATAAACATACACATGAAACTGTACATCTTAACACACACGAGACATTCACCTACTCATGAAACACACCTAACTAAGTCTACCTAACGTATGTGGGGGGGACTAGGGAAGAGGCCGAACATTCAACTGAACCATGCGGTGGCGTCCGTGTGTGCTCGCCACCTCTGCTACATACCCTTGTCAGGACAGAAACCACCAAACAGAGACAGCCAACAGAGACAGGCGCGTGCTGGTCCTCCTGGCTTTCTGTATCCGGAGGACAGTTCCATGTTAAATAAGAATGTCACAAAATGTTCCACGTGGTATTTCAAATCCTTAGGAACACAAGGATCACCTTACCTTCCGTAAGCAGTGGGAGATGGCGTGGGAGTGAACGACTCTCTCTTCCTTTTCGTTTTTTCTTTTTTTTGGGGGGACATCAGCCATGGCATAGACTATTAGGCCATATAAATTGAAATTTTTACTTGTTTTATTTAAATTTTTATTTTATTTTATTTTATTTTATTTATTTATTTTATTTTTTTTACTTTAATTTATTTAATTATTTGTTTTTCATTCATTTTATATTTTAATACATAGAAATTAATACATACTTTCATACAATTTCAGTCACGCATCATGCACACACATACGGTAGAAGGACCGACTACAGGAGGATCTCAGAGAGAGACAGCTCAGGGAGGAGCAAGTGAGGGACCGGAACCAGTGGAGAAGACTAGTGAAGAGATGCAACCCCATATGAAAAATGGGAAACGCCAACAGATAAAGAAGAAGAAGATAATGCACACACATGCATACTTGTGAGCCTGAACCTAAGACAAAAACTAGTCATTAGTCATGAGAGGTTAGGGACAAAAATGGTACATACGTACAATGGGGGAGGATACGTACGAATACGTATTTACAATAAACATGGGGAATAGTAAATGACATTCACGCTAGACATAATACTCACTACGACTCTCGTCCTGCCGGTCCTTTTTATATCGCTCGCTTCAATCGTGACATCACGATTTTTATATCAATGCTACTTATAACCTCTCCCGAGCATCCCTTCAGCTAATTCTTCCTACTCTAAAAATAACAATAGATTTAATAGTCGAACGAGTGTGAAGAACACAAGGATTTATCCAGCGATTCCGTAAAGGAATCCCAGTTAATCGTATGTTGACAGCCGGGCACCAGTACGCGAAATGTTAACTATATCCTTTTTATACCCATACTTTTATTTTTTTTAGTGTATGGAACTAGGAAAATATACGTAACAGTATCCTTATTATGGAAGTGAGGTGGAGAGAGAGAGAGAGGAAAAGGGAGAGGGAGAGAGAGAGAAGGGAGACGGAAGACGGGAGAGGAGACTGAGAGCGGGAAAGCAGGAGAGGGAGACACAGCATGTCGCATACACAACACAGTTGTGCTCCTCTAGCTCTTCCGTCTCCCGTCTCTCTCCAATTCCATACATAAAAAAGAGAGAGAGAGAGAGAGAGAGAGAGAGAGAGAGAGAGAGAGAGAGAGAGAGAGAGAGAGAGAGAGAGAGAGAGAGAGAGAGAGAGAGAGAGAGAGAGAGAGAGAGAGAGAGAGAGAGAGAGAAATAAAAAGACGAAAGACGGGAGACGGAGAGCGGAAGAGCAAAGCGGGAGAAGACATCGGAGCAGCAGTGGAACTGTGTTTACAATTTTTTTTGTCCCGCTCAGAAGGCTGAGTCATGCGGCTGGCAGCAAACTCGCCTCCTGCGCATGCGCAGAGAGATATGGGACTTTGAGTGCAGGGGGTACCTCGAGTGAACCCACACCGGACGACCACTTGGCTCTAACCATCAGCTGGAGTCTACGGAGACAGCAGCTGGGTTTGTTGTGCTGCAGTGACGTGAGGGGTGGTGGTAATGTGGTAAAGCACGGTAAGTGCTTCCCCTCTTTTTTCCCCTAAAGCGTAACAATATGTTAAATGTTTTGACACAAAATCAATAGTCGTAATCTCGAACACAGGAGCTCCACAAGGTTGTGTTTTATCTCCAATTTTATTTACTCTGTATACCAGTGATTGTCGCTGCCAGGCCATTAGTTCTCAACTATTTAAGTACGCTGATGATACTGCCCTTGTAAGTTTGTCTATAAATGATGACAATAGTTTCAGAGAAAAAGTGCAACGTTTCAATGCCTGGTGCGGCGAACATTATCTACAGCTTAATGTCAAGAAAACCAAAGAAATGGTGGTAGACTTTAGTATTTCACCAATTATCCATCCATCCCTATATATAAATGGAGAAGTAGTTGAGTCACTCACAGAATATAACTATCTTGGTACAATCATTGATAATAAATTCAGTTTCAATCAAAACGCAGAGGCAGTATATAAAAAATTAAACTCTAGAATGTACTTAGTATCGATTTTCGCACAAAGATGATGGACTTATTTTATTCCGCAATTATTCAATCGGTTATGTCGTTCTCAATTTTATGTTGGTATGGTAACTGTAGTTTGGAGACAAGGGGGAAACTTACTAAGATTATTTGGAATTGTTTGAAAGTGTGAGTAAAGAATAGTTCAAATTTAGGAGACATTTATAAAAGGACTACTTCCCATAGATGTGTACAGGGTGCGACTGTTAAACTACCATTCACTGTGATTCCTTTACGGAATCACTGGTTAAATCCTCATATTCTTCACACTCATTCGACTATTAAATACCTTGTTAATTTTAGAGTAGGGAAAATTAGCTGAGGGATGATGGGAAGAAGTATAAGTGCCGTTAATATAAAAACTCGTGACGTCACTCGAATCGAGCAGCGTGCCTCAGCCTCTTGTGTATAAACTCCGTTCCAGACAAGGTAAGGGAAATTTGTGTGGCTAGGGACTTGAAAAACACGTGGAAACCTTCCTGGTAATATTCATGTCTAACATAAAACTGTTCTTCCGGATACAGCTCCGAGAGGATCAGCACATGACTGTCTTTTTTGTTATTGCTGGAGTTTCTGAGGCTGTCTGTGGAGTTGCCTTGAGCGGTGGACGAAGACAAGAAGGATAGAGGGACACACGGACATCAGTACAGTGAGTGCTATTTTGGCTACTTCCCCCATTAGTCCCCTCACGTAATTAGGTAGGGTTAGCTAGATATTTTTATGTGTGTGTTAACATGTGGTATGGCAATTTATGGTTTGTGTAGTGTAATGTGTCGTGTGTGGTAAGACAAGTGTTTATAAGAGCACCACCACGAATACAGTAAGTTGTGTTTCTCATTCATCACTAAGTAAAGTCTTTATTTATTTATTTTACTCTTTTCTTTTTTTTCATCGGCCCCAGGGAAAGGACCTCACAGTGGTAATAGTAGTGGTATAGGTAGAATTAGTGGTATAGGTAGAATCTGGACAGGGGTGAGAACTGTTCAGTGGTGGCAAGTGGTACAGTGGTGACAGTGTCGATGCCAAGTGGTATCGTGGTGGCAGCTGAGTGTCGATGTCAATTAGCCTGTTCGCAGCTAGGGTCGTAGACACCTATCAGCGCTAGAATTTTTTATTTTTTCCGCTTTTCCGGGGCAAAGGGGTGTCTTAGTTAATTTAGAAACCGATGTGCAGAAAAAATACATGAATTGCTGCACATGTGTATTAAAAATTAAAAACATAACCTTAATATTATTATTCTTACTTACTGGTGCATGATAAGGCTTTGTTAATTGTATTATAAGATAAAACTACAATTGGGTAATTATTATTTTTACAATATGTATGAGCAGTAAAAATAAAAGGATGTTGATTTTGGCTTATACATTTTGTCTGAGTGTGTTAAAAAAAATATTGGAAATCACTGTCACGTTCTATTTACGAAGGTGATCAGTGAAAAATAAAAACAGCAGACGTACGACGTAGTATAGTAAGCGCCGTTAGGAAGACTGATATTTATCACTATGCGGACATTTTACTTCTAATAAACCCTTGCCACAGCATTTACAGCTGACAATGCCATCAGGAGTTGCTAGTGTTTGTTGTGGTTTGCTACCAGTAGCTGAGGATATAGTTATCGTATTGGAAAAATTTAAGTCTGCGACACAAATTTTTTTTTTTTATACATTACATGGATTTGCCTATTGTTTGGTACATTCAAATGAAAGTATGTATCGGTATACGCCCATTGAGGTCAATAGAAAATGACAAATTACTTGCCTTGATACAAATATAAGCTGTTTTAAGAATATAATCTGAAATTATGAATAGAAGCTCAAACGATGTTATATGCCGTCAGACATCATGAGATTAATTGACTTAAATTTCAGACGCATTAATGTGCAACAATACACCTGTGTAAGCTTGTAAAACTTGCCCCAAAGAGTTGTTTTTTTCGGCAAAAATTACAAAATCTGGCGCTGTCTGGTATCAAGATGCTCACTGCGAACAGGCTAATTGGTACAGATATTAAATAATTATCAATGACCTCTTATACCCTCTAAATAGCAATTATCATCTCAAGATACTTTAAATCCTTCGTAGCAGCTAGCATAAGATTGCTGAATGAGCGATACCCCGGCGGTCCTAGATAGTAATGTGATGTCATTTGGGGGCCTGTGAATTGATTGCCTGTGGTATGTTTGTCTGTTAGAGTGTTGATGTATTGTATTGTATTTTATTGTATTGTATGTATGCTTATTTTCTTTTATATGAGACACACAAAGCAACTTTTTATGTAATTCACATAAACAATAAAGTATTATTATTATTATTATTATTATTATTGTTACGATGGGGGATATTGGGGCGAATGTTTCGAGGGTTTTGGGGAGAAGACGCGGGATTTGTAGCGTCACCTCACTCACCTGCAGTCTGGGTAGCGTCTTGTTCAGGGAAAAACGTGGTGTTGTTGTACATAGAAGGATAAGATTCAGTAAACCAGAGAGGATTGGGAGTATGTGGTTTTCCTCGCCCCGTTCCCGAGTGCCTAGATGGTTATAGTGTATCACCTCGCAGCATCACTGATACATGCACGAATCCAAGGAGTGAGAAGCGAGTGCCTCCCCCACACATCACACATCCAAGATCGCACCGAGGAGACAGCAACTGAGTTTGTTGTGGTGCTGTGTCGTAAATGGTGATGGTAAGGCAAGGTAAACGCCTTCCTTCTCGTTACGTAACAATGGTGTCAGAAGTGAAGATAAGGTTTAGTGCCAAGAGACATGTATTTGAAAACTGCTGCAGGGGATGGCTTACTAGCAGGGAACAGAGGGTACAGATTAATGGGAAGAAATCAGAATGGGGTAATGTCACTAGTGGAATCATCAATAGGACCGTTGTTATTCATAATCTATATAAATGACTTAGAGGCAGGAATAAACAGTGATATCAGTAAATTTGCCAATGACACAAAGATAGGAAGACCGGTAAAGAATCTAGATGATGCTAGCTAGGATGCTGCAGGATGACTTAAATAGGCTGTACGAATGGTCAGAGAAATGGCAGATGCAGTTTAATGTTAACACGTGTAGCATTATGAGCGTAGGTAAAGGTATTAGGCCTGTAGACTACATATTAAATGACAATACCTTAGGAAGGTCATATAGTGTGAGGGAATTAGAAGTTCAAATAAGCAGTGACTTGCACCCCATGGAACAGTGTATTATAGCTAGAAATAGAGCTAACAAGATACTGGGATTTATTAGTAGGTGTGTGACAAATAGGAGTTCTGAGGTCATTCTGAGGTTGTATTTAGCGCTAGTTAGACCCCACCTAGATTATGCAGCTCAATGTTGGTCCCCTTATTATAGAAAGGATATAGGCTCCTTGAAGGCAGTCCAGAGAAGAATGACCAAGATGAAATTTACCCTACAAAGATTGGTTAAAACGTCTTAATATCCACTCCCTATAGAGAGAAGGAGGGCAAGAGGGGATGTGATTGAGGTTTTCAAATGGGTAAAAGGAATTAATAAGGGAAACATTGATCAGGTTTTAGAATTTAGTAGTCAGGATAGGACACGTGGAAATGGGTACAAGCTAGAAAAACTTAAGATTCAGGACAGACATAGGTAGATATTGGCTCACTAACAGAGTCGTGAACGATTGGAATAGGCTGGATAGACACGTAGTAAGTGCTGAATCAATAGGTAGCTTTAAAAGACGGTTGGATCAGAGTATGGATAGGGTGACAGGTGGGATGGCTAAATATTGGATTATTCCAAGGGTGGGGGACAAGGAGCTGCCTCGTGTAGGTCATTAACTGGCCTATTGCTGTCTTCTCATTTCTTATGTTCTTATGTTCTTAAGGTAAACTCCTTCCTTCTCGTTACGTAACATTATTATTATCTAAGAACTAGGGCGTGTAATTAGAATATACATTTTTTTTTCTTTTTTCTGTGTGCTTTTCAATTTTTTTTTTCCTTTTCCTCTTCACAGGAGCTTTCGACACATGTCCTGACTTGGGGGAAACTTCAAGTCATTTGTGACATCAAGATCTAGATCAAGATCCTCAAGTCAGTGTCAAGACTCAGGATTCGGTCCTGTGTGTGTATATCAACACAAGCATGGCAGCGAGTGATGTTGTGTTCCAGGCGGGAAATGTAAGTTTGTGCTCCCGTGTTCATCATCTATCAATCTTAACTCACAAGTTATAGTTTGTTATTCATTATTATTTCACGTGATCGGTTGACTTCCTGTGCAAATAAACATTGCAGCTCTTTGTGCCATTTTCAGGACTGCAAGAATACCAGCTTTGAATTTTGATTTTGATTTCTTTTTCTTATTCTTCTTGGACCTGTTTGGCTTCTTATCGCTTGTAGGTCTTGTGTGCTACTGCAGTGTGGTTTCTCCAAACACTAACCTGTAATCATGTAAGAGAACCACACATGCTATTGTAGCACTACTACACTCCTCACTTCATTTCACTGTTCTTTCTGTCTTGTCTCCCACGCCTTCACCAGAAACATTTTCAGGTAAATTTATACTTTATGCCAATATTCCACATCTCTAACCCCCCCCCCCCACCCACCCCAGCAAGCTTGGGGAAGCCTGGGGAATCGGGGGTTTTGGGGGGGAGGCATATGGGAGTGATATATGGCCTTTGAAAAATCTAGGGGAATTTCCCTACATTTTGGGAAATTTCCCCAGATTTAACCTAAATTACCCTAACCAAGCCTAACCGGGGGGGCTGCGCCCCCCTTGGACCCCCCCCGCTGACACTGTTGTAACCTAACCTAACCTAGCCTAACCGGGGGGGGGGGGGGGGCTGCGCCCCCCCATGGACACCCCCCACTGACACTTGTAACCTAACCTAACCTATTTATTGGTTGAATTGCAAATTTACCAAGTATAATTTCATAACTCACAATACCTTAAACGAGAGCATGAAGTTCCTGGCTGTGGGGTCATCCTCTACTATTCCTCCAAGGAGCCATACAGTGGGGACACTGAACAGCTGCTGGTAGGACGCCGTGCTCCCTCAGAAAGTCGTACACCAAATCGTTTTTTTAATGAAATTTTGCGATTATTTGCCAATAATCCAATTCACAACCTTGACAAGTAAGTTCAACGGTAGCCATGATACAACTGAACAGAAAAATGTCACCTGACCTGTGTTTGTAGCTGTGCCACGCCTACTATTACATATAGCAAGCTGTGATTGGCGCAGCTGGTGCTGGCAATTGGTGGTGATACGTCATTGGACAGAGGAAATATAGACAATATAATAATCCTCTGTAGCAACAGCATCCAATCCCATGCTTGAAACCAAAGCCTGTGCTAAAAACAATTGATAGTGTTTGTTTGTTTGTTTTGACTTAGAGATACAGTCCACCCACAGTCCAAAACTGTACCACATTCACGGACGTATTGCAGTGTTATTATTAATTTCCGACAGGTAGTGTAATCAGTGAAAATGTTGTAAATAGTAAGAGCAACAAGCTGAGGGTAGCCATAACCTTCGACTGTTTAATGGCATAAAGTATAGTAATACCCATTTTCATTGCCTCAATGATTTTTTCATGAGTATTGTTTTCCCATAGGCATAGTGCTGTACATATTCCCCCATCGTCCTCATCCAACCTTCTGTTCCAATCCTCCTCTCCTATCACAGACATTATAACTTGTATAAGATCTTCATATTTTTCACATTCCACTATAAAATGTTCAACTGTTTCTCTTTGACCGGCACAAAACCTGCAATTTTGGTCTTGTTCATCTCTTTTTCTGGCCTTTACCTCCAGTGCTCCCGTCCTTGCCTTCACCAACATCCTACTCCCCCAGTCTCCATTATGTCAATGAATTGTTTCAGGTTTATCCTTTCGTTTGTACCATTTCAGGGTTGTCTTGTTTTTCATCCCGTTTCCATCTCTCTGTCATTCTCCTCTACTTTTTTCTTGACTCCCTTTACTTCTAATCTGCACCACTCCTCCACCAAACTTTCCTTCCTTTTCCAACCTTCCAACTCTTTTTTCCATTTGGAACAATCCTTTCTTTCCATCAGGATTTTCTTTATCCATCTCTTTCTCTAAACCTATTTTCTTCATGAAGTTGAATTTTCCTTTTTCAATCCTTTCTTTGAATGAGCTCCAACCCGTTTCTCCTCTAATGGCCTCTACTGTTGTGCTATTAGGGACTCCAAGACTCCACCTTCCTACTATATTTTGAGGTTTTTTCTAGTTGAGCTATATCTCCTCTGTAATAGGTTATTTCTGATCCATACAGACAGTACGGTACAGCCATTGCTTTCCATAAACTTCTGCCCTCTTCATATCTATTTACACTTCTCAGTCCACTGTTAATTATCATTCCAGTCATTTTTCTGGCTTTTCCTTCACTAATTTTTCTCTTGTTTCTCTCCTACTCCGTCCTGTGAGATTTCTAGGCCCAAGTAAGTGTATGTGTTCACCACCTCTAGGATGTGGTTTCCTAATATCCATTGGCAATCCTTCTTACTGTTTATTTCCATTACTTTACATTTTTTTGCACTGTATTTAATGTTCCATTCTTTTCTATATCTATTTGCAATTTTCAATAGTTCTTCCATCTCTATTTTGCTTTCTGCCATCAGCACTATGTTGTCTGCATAAGCCAGGCAACCTAGACTCTGATCTATTTTTAGCCTGATTTTCTTATCTTGACGATCAGTTCTTCAATATAGAAGTTGAAGAGGGTTGGGGATATGAAACACCCTTGTCTCACTACGACGTTCTTCATCCATTTAGTTGTTATGTCTCCTAGGGTGAACTTAACCTTGTTATTTGTATATAGTTCATTCAACACCTGTACTATTTTCTCATCCACTCCTAGGTGTTTTAGTAGCTGTAGTAGATTTTCCCTATCTACAGTGTCATAGGCTTTTTTGATGTCCAGAAATGTTAGGTGCAGCTCATCTCCACACTTCCTGTTTCTCTCCATTATCTCTTTGATGGTCAGTACATTTTCTAGACCTCCTCTGTCTTTTCTAAAACCACTTTGTTCTTCTCCTAAAACTTTGTTTTCTTCTGCTCAGTTCGCTAGCTTTGTGTTAATGACCCATCCAAATACTTTAGCTAGGACATTCATCACTGCTATTTCTTTCCTATTTCTTTCATGGACTTTCCTCCTCCTTTATATATTAAGGTAACTCTGCTCCTTTGCCAGTCTTGTGGCACTTCACCCTTCTCTATGATTTTCTGAAATAACTTTTGAAGGTAAGATTTAAGACACTCACCACCATACTTAATAAACTCTCCTACGACTTCATCAGTTCCAGCAGATTTTCCAGTTTTTAAAGCCTTCATGGCATTGTCAATATCTACCCTTTCTATTTCCACATTTCTCATGCTTTTTCTATCACTGAATATCACTATTTTTTTTGGCGTAGTATAATTTTTCCACAATCTTTTTTCAGAACTGCTGCACTTCCTTAACAATTACTTTTTCATCACTAGATTCTCTTCCGTTCACGATTAATTTAACTTCTTGACATGATTTGTCTCCTCCCAGATTTCTTCTCAGTCTTTTCCATCCTTCCTTCTCCCTTTCTCCTTGAGGCAATCTGTTCAGTATTTTAGCTTGTTCCTCTTCCCATTTGGCCATGTTTTTCTTAATGATTTCTTGGGCTGCCTTCTTTGCAACTTGGTATCGATTCCAAGACACCTGCCAATCCTTTTCATAATCTTTTCTGCCTGACTTTATTTTCCTTGCCAAATATCTCTGTGTTCTGTACATTTATTTCCTTTCAGCTATTGCCACTTTCACTTCTTCGTCCCACCACCCTTTGAGTTTCGTTTTTCCATTTTGGAATTTTTGCTTTCCTATATTTGTAGTGGCTGCATGCTTAAAGGAGTTCTTTATGTTGTTTTCTAGTCGGTAGATCCATCCATTTCCTTCCATTACTCAACGTTTCATTCCTTTCTTTATGTTCCATTTTTCTCTCCATATTTCTTTTGTGGCATTTTTACTTTTCTTGCTCCTCCTGCATGTAATACCTATCATGAAGTGGTCTGAGATGTCTATGTCTTCATTTTTCCAGGTTGTGACTTGTGACTTCTAGTTTACCTCTCACTATTTACTATAATGTAGTCGATAGCTAATTCATGACATTTGTTTTTCCAGGTGACAGGGTTTTCAAGTTTCCAATTCTTAATTATGTATCCTGTCTTTTTGACAAAATCCAAAATTATTTGTCCATTTGTGTTTATTTTTTCATTTAACTGTCTGATATGACCATTGAGGTCACCCATGATCACCCACTTCTCACCGTCAACTTTCTCTCTGATTTCCATTAGTGCCTCATATAATTTTCTATTGTTACCAAAGTTTTTTCGTCCCTCCACACCCATATACACCACTGTTATCCACCATGTATCTTTATGGTCTGTTAACTTTACAGTAATTATGTCTCCTTTACTGTGGTTCAATTTATTTTCCATTTCATCACTCAACTTTACTTCTTCTAAACTTCTGCCACACTGTTATTTCACTATAACTCCAACTCCACCTCCTTTTTTTCACCAACTTTTCTTCCTTTGCCAATACAGTGCCATCTGCCCTCACTCTATTCTATGCTTTTGTGCCATCCAGTTTCAGTGATTCCTATGACACCATAATCTTTTCCTTCATCGATGAGGGTTCTCCATTTTCCTTCACTCCATCCTCTAGTGTTTAGGAATGCACACAACATATCATCTTTATCCTTGGCTAGTGGCTATTCTTTGGTCTGCTTTGCTTCCTTATACTGGGTCCATTCTACCATGTTGCGAGCTACCCAGGCTTTTCCTGCACTTGATAGATGAATTCCATCCTGGTGCCACACTCGTCCCCAGTTCATCTTTTCGCAGAGCTGCAGTCCATCGCACGACCAATCTCTTAACATTTTCAGACACTGCCTATTCATGTGTCTCCTTATTACTCCAAATGTGCGTGGTTCTTCTCTTCGTCTCATGGGTATATTCATAACCAGAGGACTTTCTTTAACTTTGTTCTTTACTACAGTAAGAACAGTCATCTCGCGTAATATAATCTCGTGAATTTAGCATCTCGCATCTATTTCGAATTTCCCGCCTTCTGCCATCTAGCAGTGCCATACGAACATCTCACGCATGCGCATAGGTCAGTGCGCCAGTTGAATGGTTGGTTTGGATTGGTTGTGTCATGGCAGGAGCTGGGTCAACAACAATATTGTTATTTTGTTGTGCTGTGGAGCATATTTACTTTTGGTGTTCTAGTGAAAACGTTCTAGTGGAAGTTCTATGAGTGGTAGTGGTGGAAAGCGTGGTGAAAACTGTGGTGAAAAACGTGGTGGACGAGAGAAGCGGCGTGATTATCACAAGGGGGTGAAGCTCAGGAAATATACACTCCAAGAAAAGAAAGAAATGGTTCAGATGATGAACAGTGGTGCAAGAACATGTGACATTATGCGTAAGTTTAACTGTCCTGAATCAACAGTAGCCACTACTTCCCACCACTGCCAGGCTATTCAAGCCAGTCACAGACTCTCATAACCTAAGTGGAATAATATTTGAACCTTTATTAATAGTCCGAAAGTGTTCAATCTTATTTATTATCATACAGATTATGCATAACCTTGTATGTGTGAATTTTCGGCAAAATATTTTGTATTCTTGGAGGGTTAATGGGAGTTATAAGAAGCTTATTTACCATACCTAAGAACCAATTATACTATTTACATGTATTTCAATATCGTTCATTTCGCGGTTTTTCATCTCGCGGCCGATAGTCCAGTACCAATTATGCGCAAGATGACCGTTCTTACTGTATTTTCACAATACTCTCCATCATCTGTATGGTTTTCTGTTCTTCAATTTTTTCTAGTCTGTTGCCTCCACCTTCTATTAGCACCAAGTCTTCAGGCTGAAGATCATTAAAACACTCCACTACAGTGTTTCTGATGTCTCTGATGGATGGCCCTGGTGAGCTTCTGTCCATTATCTGGTAATATCCTTTGGATAGGAAGTGTATCTCCCTACCCACTCCCCTCAGTAGACTATCACCAGACAGCCAGAGTCTTCTTTCAAGATGTCCTTCTTTCTTCATCTTCATATTTTCACCTTTCATTAAACTATTCCATGTTTCCCTTCCTACTCCACACCATGTTACTTTTCTGTATTTCCTAGCATGGAGATTTTTATGTTCTTCAGAGACTGTTTTATTACTTCTCTTTGCTGTTATTGACAACACTTACTTTCTTTTTCTTTACTGGTGCTGTTGAATCAGAGACAGTTTCATTACTAGTGTCCTTATTTCTTTCTATATTTGTTCTTTTGTAATGTTATTTTCTATTGCAGTTTTGAGAGGGGCAGTTTTATTTCTTATTTCAGTATTCTCTTCATTGTTTTGTCCATTTCCGGCCTTTTCTTCATTCTTCTTCATTCTTTCCTGGCGCTGTTTTATTGTAGACTGTCTCGTTACTTGTCCCCTTACTAACATAATTTTGCTGCTTTTCTACATTTTCCTTGTCATTTACTGAGCCTGTTTTGTTGGGGGCTGTATCCTTACCAATCTTCTTACTTCCATCCTTATGTTGCTCTTTTCTACCCTTATTTTGGTCCTTTTCTATTGTTTTTTCGTTTCTTGTTATAGCATACCCATGTTCATTAGTATTTTTTTCTGTTGTTTTTCCTTAGGTTCAAATTTGTCATCATTGTTTTTCTTGGGGGTCACCTCCTCACCTTGTTCTTCCATCTTCTCCCCTGCCTCCCTGCATGCTTCTTCATTCAATTCTTCCTCTTCCTCTTTTATTCCTAACTTTTCCGGTATCTTCTCCTTACAGGGGTCACATATATACCATACATTTCTCTCCTTCAACAGCATATGGAATTTATTATACTTCCACCCCAAACATGCAGCATGGAACCAGTCCTGGCATATTTGACATGAAATCCAATTCGTTTTTCCGTTCACCTTTCCCTTACATATATTGCAATCACTGTTATACGACATCTTCAAGCATGTGTCTACTTCTCTTCCGCCACCACCATCAACCATCACCAAGACCTTGACATCTACGAGAACATGTCGGTGACTATTAAACATAGCGGTATTATTTTACATTTTCACCATAACGCTCTAGAGAATTCAGGGTTATATTTTTGCATTACCTGATGCATTTTGAGAAGGTTTTCTTAATTACATTTCCGTTGCAAATTCTTAGTTAGTGAGATATTCAATGTTTTCTGTGAGACCTTCCCTTCGAAAAATAAAGTTTAGTTTGGTTTAAACAAGATTCTGTTGTTTGTCAATGTAGGTTAAGGTTTGGTTAGGTTAGGTTACATATATATAGAAGCTATCAAATGTTCCTATGACCAAAATTAAGGAGTTGGACGAGGAGCGGAGGTGAGACACAGACATAAACAAATGCCATTATGATGAATATATGCAGGGTTTTTTTGGCCGGGGGAAATACAGTGATTTAGGTAAAGATTCAGTTCTTTAAACTACCCACAACTCGGACAAAACATTTTTCAGTAAAATTTCACATCTTCACCAGAACGCACTTGGATATAAATAACACACTTTTCGTATAGATTTTGATCTATTTTGAATGATTTTGACATTCATTTATGTCGCAGATACATATATAATAAGTATCCTCACCATCCCTAACAAGCCTGGGGACCTGTGGGAATGCGGGGTTCTTGAATGGGGAAGACAAAATTGTAATTTACATTGAGTGCAAGATGCTAGAATTACTAACATAACTTAACATCACCTAACAATGACCTATTAACAAACACGCGATGCACTGATGGTCATAAAAATTGGCCTGTGCCTACGAAAGAAAATGGCGTCTGCACCTCAGCTAGCCCCCTGATATTTAGTCATAAAAAACATTTGATATCTTCTAAATTAACATAACATAAATTAACCAACCAAACTTTAACCTAAATTGACAAATAACAGAACTTTGTTCAAACCAAATTAAACCACCTTATTCTCGAAGAGAAGGTCTCATAGAAAACATTAAATATCTCAGAAACTAGGAATTTGCGACGGAAATGTAATTAAGAAAACCTTCTCAGAAGGCATCTGATAATGTAAAAATATAACCCTCAATTCTCTAGAGCATTCAGGTGAAGATGTAAAATAATAACTTTTTTTCTGATAGATTTTGATGTGTTTTGAATTAATCTGATATTGATTTGTCATGCCATGCAGCCAATTTTTTTTCCTCTCAATTACTGGAAGGTATAGAATGTCACAAAAAAAGTCAGATTAACTAAAAACCATCAAAATCAATAAGGAAAAAATAGCTTGTTGTTATGTTACCATAACCTTCCCAGAGCTGCAGTTAAATAAACCTGACCAAACCTAACCCAGTAAAGACATCGTTCCACATAGAAGGCTGCTGAAAAAGCTTGACTTATAGTATGAGGGGAGAGATACTGGCATGGATTATATATTTTTTAAGTGAGTATATTCATTATGTTGTGGTGAATGGAGGAGAAACATCGGGATTGCATAAGGTAATAAGTGGAGTACCACAAGGATCAATAATTCGATCTCTATTATTTGTAACTTATATTAACGGCCTACCAGGAATGATTAAAAACAGTTAGATATATTTATATGCTGATGACACCAAGATTTTAAAAGATGTCAAGGTTAATATTCAGTTCTTTAACCACTTGATATCTCTTTACCTTTATAATGCACTGTAAATTCAACCTCAGAAACTTATTTAGATCACCTCAAACAATCATGCCACTAAATTACAGAAAAAAATATGAATATTTAATATTTTGTAAAAATATTGTAGAAATCAAAATTGTATTGGCAATAACACGCCATTGATAAGGTCAAGGTAGTGACATCTTAAGGGAATACAAGTGGAGTCACGTGTCACGAGAGCCAATGAAATTCATTGTTTTTAGTCACATGATTTCTTGAGCCAATCACATCTCATTATTTTATATCACCCATGATTTTCAAAGCGGGCCGCCCAGTTCAAATATGGAGTCTTGGCGATGTGATGATAGCTTAGTTAGCAGAATGCACCCTTAAAATGAAAGAGTTCATCACTTCCTTAAGAGTCCCTAACCCAACCCAACCTAACCTAACCAAACCTAATCTAACTATACCAAATCAAACCTAACCAAAACTAAACTGTTACAAGCAAATAAGAGCTTCAAAAATTGAGCGAAACTTACCTTAAGCATAATTTGTGTGGGGGTAGTATTCACCAGCACTCTTGAGGAAGTGACAATTTCTTTGGTGAAATTAGAAATCTTCACCATCATATATGTATTTGCGACGGAAATAAATGTCAAAATTATTCAAAGTGGATCAAAATCTATACGAAGTGTGTTATTTATATTCAGGTGCATTCTGCACCTGAATATAAATAACACACTTCGTATAGATTTTGAACCACTTTGAATAATTTTGACATTTATTTCCGTCGCAAATACATATATGATAAGATACCCTCATCAGCCTCAACAAGCCTGGGGACCTGTGACAATGAGGGTTCTTGGATGGAGAAGACAAAATACAGTGATTTGTGCTAAGAAGTTGCCAGAATCACTAATATAACCTAACCTAACCTAACAATTACCTATCTACGAACATGCAATGCACTGATGGTCAGAAGCACACGCTTCTTACTGGGATATAAACTAGGGTGGGGGAGGCGGTGGCCTAGTAGCTACCCATCGGGCATACCAATTCAGAGTCCTGAGCTCAACCCCCGGCGCATACTGGCCACTTTTCTTTGGTAATACCACCGAGTAGCCAAAGATCACCCACATGCTGCCATAACACTATCCTCGACGGGACTGCAAAGCTATTTGCTCGAGGAGCATCCGCTAGCAGCATAAGCCTCTCAATAAGAAGCGAGGCATCTTAAAAAAAAATTAATGCACACTACTAACGGGCGGAAGCCGACCATCTAAGGCCTCCAATGAGCCTACCAGTGCCACAGGTAAAAGTGGGGTGGTACTCATAAAATGGCGTCTGCACCTCGCCCAACCTCCGAATTTTGGTCCTAGAAAACATGTCATATCTTCTAAATTAACATAACGGTAAATCTACATAGCTACATAATCCTAGCCTAAACTGAACTCGTGTAATAAACTCTTACTGCCAGATCCCGCCAACCTAACCTAACCTAACACTGAACTCAAGTAATATCCTTTTAACTGTGGGGGCAAGTCCTGCAGACCCCCCCAATTTAATTTAAACTCAACTCACGTAATAATAACACCTTGTTGAGACCAAACGATACTTTACCTTATTCTTGAAAAGAAGGTCCAGCCTCTTCCTCGTTGTCCTCTCCTGGGATTGAATTGATAAAGGCTGTCTCTGTCGGTCACTGAGTGGAGGATAGATGCTTGCTGTGAGGACAAAGAAGTGGTGGAGATGGCTGTCTTCATGCACCTTAATGAATAAAAATGTTGCCAGATACTGATATAGGAATTTTGTCTTGATTCCAAACCTTTTTACTCACTCCTTGAGTCTTGCCACAGTCCCTTGATGTTCTGCGTGTAAATATAATTGTTTTCTGGGTCTACAAATTAACATAACCGTTGACTATGTTGATAAATAACAGAGCCTTGTTCAAACCAAACTAAACTTTACTTTAGCACTCAGTAGAAACTAGGACAGAATCATGTGTGTACGTGCCTCAACCTCAGATATTTGTTTATAGAAAACATTGAATATCACAGAAATTAGGAATTTGGGATGGAAATATAATTAGGGAAACCTTCTCAGAATTCATCAGGTAATGTAGAAATATAACACTCAATTCTGTAGAGCTTATGGTGAAGATTTAAATTAGTACCAGGTAAAATTTTACATCTTTACAATTATGCACCTTGATATAAATAAAAAACACTTTGTATATATTTTGATCCATTTTGAATGATTTTGACATTAAATTTTGTCGTAAATGCATATTGTAAATTATCCTCATCATCCCCAACAAGCCTGTGGGTATGTAAGGTTCTCGGGTGGGGAAGATGAAATACAAGGATTTACAGTAAAAAGCGAGGTACCTAAATTAACCTAATTTTAACCTATATTGACATATAACAGAACCTCGTTCAAATCAAACGAAACTTCATCTTATTCTTGAACAGAAGGTCCAGTCTCTTCTTCATTGTTTCAATAAGTAATGCTCCCACAATTCCCTATTTACACACCTGCAATGCACACTCTCTTGCTTCTTCCTGGGGTATAAACTAGGGCAGAGCCACGTGTGTACCTCCTCCAACCTCAGTTTTGTGTTCAGAGACACCAATATCTGCTGCTGTTTTGTGACACTCCATTCTACTGGAAATTTCTCTTTGTTGTACTTCTAGATCGAGTATAACATGAAGAAGTGAGTTGTTTCTGTAAATTATGTTCCTCTGAGCTAGTGTTATTAGATGGTTTTCTGTATTTTTTGTGTGATCTTCAACTTCTCGCCCTGTGTTTTGATGTCATTCTAAAATAGTGAATCCTTAGCACTTGAAGACTTGGTGCAATACTCCCTTCATATTTCAACCCTAATCCTCTTTCTTTTCAGGATGAATTAACATTTGAGGAAATATGGGATGACTCTCTACTGATCCAGCAATATGATGAGGCGATGGCTAAGGTGACCTTAAAGCTGGCTCAACGGACTTCTGTGGCCAACACCACTGAGAGTGAACAGTCCGAGGCCAGTCACAAGGATGTAGGAGATCAGAGCCAACAGCCTGGCACACACCACAACCCTTCCAACAGCAACAGGAAGAAGAAGAAGAATAAAAAGAGGTTTAATGTGAGTAAAAATGAGACAGACAGAAAAAAGGAGACAGACAGGCAGAGGCAGAAGAGAGAGACAGAGAAGTAGACAGACAGGTGGATGTACTTGTGGTTCATTCAGTAATGTCACCAATGTACTGTCATTAGGTATTTTGGAATGAATACCTGTAAGGATGAAGCCTGTATCACCTGATGGCAGCTCACCAAGCCACCACATTAGGGACGGATGGTATCTGGCTATGGTTTCTAGGTCCTTCAGGAATTCATGTCTTCTTTGGTTTACCTAACGATACTCTACTTTCCAGTGTAAAATGTTTCAAGTGCTTCACCAAGTAATTTATATTTTTCTCTCCACGTAGGTAAACCAAAACAATTCACTTATCATTTAACTCCTGTGTTCAACTCCAAGTCTGCCTTGTATATCCTCACTTGTTGGGACATCCTTCACAGTAACATCATATTGTTTTCACTGGATGACAAGCAATGATGATACAACATGCTGGTAAACAACAAACCACCTTTAGAAGCTGTGTCAAAAGTGCATTGAGGATGTAGAGGTTGACACAGTAAACGATAAAAGATCCTAATATTTCCAAAAATTATTTGCATATGTTGCTAACTAAATACAATTAAATATTTCTTTTAGTAAGGAGAATTTTGAGCAATTAATATAGTTATTACCAATTCTCATGAAGGTATTATTGATCCTTTGTATAATTAAGGTGTATTCAATAGCCTTGGCCTTGTGACCACGAGGAGATTGTCATCACTGTAAGTCATGTATTCAAATCATAGTGGTGTGGGAACTCAAAATAAAGAGTGAAACAAATACTAGTATGTATTATTCAATTTTTCAATTTTATTCTATGTGACTTTTTTTTGCAAGTGGATAAAGGTGTTGTGTTAACAGTGGCACACCGGGGACTACTGCCGGGCACGCTACACAGAGGATAGGGAGTGGTATGAGGCCACCATCACTTCTATTAACTCCCACACTGCCCGCTGCACCATCCGCTACCTGGGCTACAACAACGAGGAGGATCTACCTATCAAAGTACTCCACAAGAGCAAGGGTGAGGCAGCACGGCACAGGCAGCAGGAGGCAGCAGCTTGTGATGCCTTGTCAGAGGTAAGGGATATTCTTTCCAGTATTAAAACTAAGGAGCACCAAGGCTTTCAGTTTTGGATTTGTTTGTGGAAAGGAAAGTCAGGCAAGCTGTGTGATGAGTCTTGTTTTGTGTGGACTGTAAAACAAAGTGAAAATGGATCAAAGAATTATGGAGTTACTGTTTCTGTGAAAGAAGTGAAACATTAACCTATTAATTTGATTGTCTGCATGAAGGAAGTAGAAATAAGGATTTTGTTAAGTAGTTGTATTTATCTATATACCTGGCTTATGTCCACCTCAACGGGGATAGCCAAGACAATATGTTTATTGGTTGTTGAGATATTACGTTCCCATTGTGCCTTGTCTTTTACCTCTTTGGTGAAGGCTGCAAGGATACTATCACTGTATTTCTTGTGGATTGTAAAAGGTGACCAAAAGGGACAAAGGTTATGGCAAGTCTCACCTCTGTATTCTCTCCTATGAAAAGACAAAGACAATAATAATGATGATAATACAGTAAAATCTCATTTATCCAGCACAGACAGAGCATAACATAGCATACTGATAACTATAAAGATGCCAGTTTCATCAATGAAATTGTCTGGGGAAGTAAATAAGTATATTTGAAATATTTTGTCGACAATTTTCCATTTTTTTGTATTATTTTACCCTATTTATGCCTGGGCTAATTCATGCCGTTGTATTGAGGATGCCAATGTTCTGAATGCCGGATAAACAAGATTTAACTGTAATGACAAATACTTGTTGGTGTCCTGCTAATTCAATGTTGTGGAAACAAAAAACGAATAGGGACACTTTGAGTTGCACTGACTGATACATGCACTGTTCAAATAATAAAACCAATGAATGAAAGTGGCCAGAAAAAAAAGTGTATACATTTTAGATTTGTTGAAATATTTCCTGGCCTTTCATGCTACAATACACAATAATAAAAGTAATAATGATAAAGACATTCCATTTCAGGAAAGAAAATGCCCTATGGTAACTCCTAAATTGTCTCAATCCATGCATTCCTTTTAGCAATTGGTTAACTGATATATATTAAAGCTAAAGGCAATGATATTCATTGAAAAGCGATAGATTACAGCTCCATAGTCACCATTTGTTATTTGTTAGCTAACCATCGAAACCCTCTTTCTCGTGATCAGGTTCCACAGTCAGCTCGGGTGCTGCATTTTGTTCCGGAGTGTAACAATACATTGGAATATTGAGCAGGCAGTTTCTGGGTGTTACAAAGCTGATCAAAAGCTACCAACTCATCACAAAATAAACAAGCAAAATAAATGTCATTTGCACTAATATAATCTTCATAGTACAGTATATATGGAAATTTTCTGAATAAAATATATAGTCATTTTGTATGTAATAATGAGACTTTTGGATGAAGTCCAAACTAGCTTCGAAAGGGTGTGAGTCAATATAAACAAAGCTGCCTCAGGAGTCAGGATGTTTGTCAAAGGGAAATGCATTGTGGACAGATGAGATAAAGGAGGCTATAGAAGGCAAGGGAAGAGCATATAAAAAAGGCAAAGAAATGTGGAGGAGGAGATAAGAGTGAGAATGAAAACTGAGTACGTCTTGGAGCATGATATGAAAACTTTGTTCATTATTGAGCAAGCAGGTGTTGATGTTTTCCTATGTCTCTTTATCTTCAGATGGAGCAGTGTAGTTCAGTGGTTGAGAGTGACCAACAGTCAGACACAGACTGTGAAAAGAACAGCAAGAGGCAGCGGCTGCCATCTGACCGATACACTCCCCAGAGCATGGTGAGACACTTTGACCAGTTATAAAGGAAGGCTGTCAGAGTTTGAGTTTTAGGTGCATGCCTTAAACAATATATGGTAGGCTATATAGCTCATTGAATTGCATGATCATTTTCTCCTTTATCTAATTGCTTTTGTAAAATTGTACTTAAATTTACACCATCTACCTAGATTAGTGTGGAAAATAATTATTTATTATGATGATGAATTACACTAACAGGACTAGTAAATGCCAAAGGTGTGAATAGTGTTTACTTGACTGTACAGTATATGAGTTGTTCAATAAGTGATGTGATGAGCAATCAACTCACAATGATAGGGATGGATAGTTTGGATCCGCATGTATGTCACTTGCCACCTGTGTACAATATAACCTGTGGTATTTTCTCTTCAGATGCCACCCCCAAACCACCATCCAGGTGGCTTCAGTACCCCTCCGGTGAGTGCCTTATTCCACACTAAGGTGGTATTCACACATAACCTTGTTGGCTATCTGTAGTCTGTTCTGGTTAGACTAACTCCACTCTAGTACTGTAATGTATGTGACTGGTTAGTCATAAAGCATCCGTCAAGTATTGGGTTCAATAGTCAGGGAAATTTACTGGCCTTCCTAGTGCTGGTTAATGACAATATGTAGGAGGACAAATACAGATAGAGTTAGTCGATGAAGTTCACAAGTCACTTAGCTTATCCCTAAAATCAATCTAAGCGGACTTGCCTTATTACCACAAAGTAAAATTTTCCCTTCAGACATTATTTTCTATTGGGTGAGAATACTTTTTCTTAATTAAAGCAAGTTTTGTAGTCTTTTCACATTATTGGATTCAACACTCATTTTGCACTGTCCTGGAATATTTATTTGCAAAGTTTTTCAGGTCTAACTCTAAAAACTCCACTGATTATGTTGAGATATAACTTTTCATCCAATCACACTCCACTATCCTCCCAACGTGCGTAAACCACCTTAGTATACTTCACATCATCAGACCAATACAACTCCCATCATCTCCCTTACTTCATCATACGTGATCAAAGGTCTGTTGTTTTGTGATGCAATACACATCCATCTAACCATCCATGCCTCTGGTCATTTTAGCCTGTGAACATTGTCCTCCTTTACTGCCCACGTTTTGCTAGGATACAGTATAGTAATCCTCACACATATAAGTAGCCCTTCCATCTAACATTAAGTGTCAATAAATGTAATTTCCACTAATTCTTGCCACTATGCTAGCACATCCACTGCCTCCTGCACATATGTCTCCGGAATCTCTTTATCTATAATTTTACATTTTGGTTATAAATACTCTACCTCTTCTCCATTTTCAAAAAGTCTTCTTTTCTCTTTTACAGCAGCATCAACTTCATTCCACCACTTTATAATTTAATACACCTTACTGAGTCTGTGGCACTCTGGAGATTTTTTTATTTTTGAAGTTTTTATTGTTCTTTGATGCTTCTATCTGCTGCTGGATGCTCCCTTACATATCTAATTTTATGCATAAGAGAAAATGGTTTAACTTTCGACAATGTAAATCTTTTTGAAGTTTCGTCAGTCTAAATGAGTGTCCAGAGTTGAGAGTGTACTGTATTGCCCACTCAAAAAATTTCACTTCATGTGATGTAGAAAACCTGAATATGTAACAAATTTAGTTGTTACATTTTCTGAACTTATTGACGGGCGGGCAGGTGTTGTGTGGGTGTTGTGTGGGTGGTGTGTTGTGGTGTGTGTGTGTGTGTGTGCGCGTGCGTGCGTGCGCGTGCGCGCGTGCGTGTGCGCGCGCGTGTGTGTGCGCGCGCGCTGATATTACAATTATACTAAATTAGAGAGAGAAGCTACAAATCAGGATTTCCATTTTTCCTCCAAACATGATTACTTTACTCTTCCATGGCCCCTAAAATCTTAATATGGTTCGCCATAGAGGCCATGGCACCAGTTTGGAAATCACTGTCATACTCATACTCTCGTTGACTTTCATGATTTGTTTCAATAATTTCAATACAAAAATTGTGAAAGTGGTGCGCTCTCTCTCTCTCTCTCTCTCTCTCTCTCTCTCTCTCTCTCTCTCTCTCTCTCTCTCTCTCTCTCTCTCTCTCTCTCTCATTTATCTGTTTCTCTTCATTATTTTCCTCCACCACTGTTTTTCAGGCGTTATACTTCTTTATCATGAATAAAAGGTGAGCATCAGCTACTCTAAGGCCGTTACTGTAAAAAAAACATTGATTTTTTTTTCTTAATAATTTTTGTTTAAATGTTAAGAAAAGATTATACATAGCATTTGTTTTAATTTTTGTTTAAATGTTAAGAAAAGATTATACATAGCATTTGTTTTATGTACTCTTGCACATTTGCAGGAAAGGCTACATTAAAAAATAGCTTACTATGATTTTTCTATATTCAT
Source organism: Cancer borealis (assembly GCA_036785275.1). Lineage (NCBI taxonomy): Eukaryota > Metazoa > Arthropoda > Malacostraca > Decapoda > Cancridae > Cancer > Cancer borealis. The sequence goes on from JAXIVD010001064.1 coordinate 77,126, forward strand.
TCAGTGTTGTAATGAGAATGGTGTTATCAAAGATATTGTTATGTATTCTCCTCTCAGCCACATCTTCCCTTGCTGCCACCACCTCCAGCCCTCGCCCTGGATACTAGTGCAGACCCCCAGACCTCAGAGGCGCTACATACCATGCTCATGAGCTGGTACATGACTGGCTACCATACAGGCTACTACCAGGGCATCCAACAAGCACAGGGCAGGAGGAGGCACCGGTAGTGATAAGCAGTTCATGCCAGTACATTGTTGAGATGTGCGCATGGATAGAGTGTGCTGCTTTCAGAAGTGCTCTGGCAGGACCATACCTGTGAATAGTATTAATGAACAATGTTTGAGTCCAACTGAACACATGTTTGAAATTTCGTATCTTGTTAATGGTGACTTTTGATGAAGATTTTTCTTTTCTCTCAAAGCAATGAATAAACTAATTGTTTTTATATTCAGTTAAAGATTTGTTTCAGTTGGAAATTCAAGTTCCAAGATATAAATGAGTATCTTAGTAAAAGTTTTTGTAAGGATAAATAAAACAATTTCACCGGAAAGCAGTAGTCTGGTTATTATATTTTCTAGAAAAACTCAAACCATTTTTACCATCCTCATGACAGATGAGGATTATCTGCAGCATTGAAAATATCAAAAATATGTTTCTATCCACTGTAGCTCAATGGGGTCCAATTCAATTGTTTTATTTATTTATTCATACCACTCCTATTTTACCCCTTGGTGTGACGTACACCATTTCTGGTCTCTTAGAGGAATCATCTGAAAGACAAACACATGCACACACTTCACTCACATACACAAGGATAGGATTCCCACTCCTGCCGGGATTGCAAGGTCACAAACTCTCTGCTTACTCCCGTATTCACTTACTGTTAGGTGAGCAGGGGTTACAGCGTTTTGAGAAGACGAACCCATTTTGTTTTCACCTCACCTGGGTTTTGAACCCAGAATATCTCAGTTGTAAGCCGAGTGCACTAACCACTACATGACAGAAGGAGTAAACAGTTACATAAGTCTGTTTGCAGATGATACAAAATTACTAGGCAAGATAAGAAACCGCAAGCATTGCGAGGAGCTACAGAATTATATAAACAAGATATATGAATGGAGCAAGACATGAGAAATGGAATTTATTGCAAAGAAATGCCACGTATGGGAAATGGGAAAGAGTGCAATGAGACCCTCATGGATATATAAGTTACTACAAAATTTAATTTCATTAGTAAAAGAAGAAAAAGATTTGGTAGTGGTAATACACAGGACAATTTATCACCAGAGAAACATATAGATAGAATTTTTGGTAACACATTAAGGATACTAAGAAATATACAGATTGCTTTTCACTTCTCAAATAAAGATATGATGAGAAAAATTACAACTACAATGATTAAAACAAAACTGGAATATGCAGAACTATTATGGTTCCCTCGCAAAAAAAAAACATGTATTGAAATTGAGAAAGAATACAGAGAATTGCAACTAAGATGGTGCCAGACTTGGAATGCCTAATTTATGAGGAAAGATTAAAAGATGCATCTAACCACTAAGAGAAAGAAAAGAATGAGGTAACTTAATATGTTTTACAAATTGATGAACAACATGGAGGAAAAAGACTATATTATTGAGGAGAAAAGGAGAGGCCAGGTATTTAAGGTGATAAGAAAAAATTGCAGAAAGGAATTTCCTTGAACGATACGAAAAAGTATTGTTTTCTCCAAAAGTATAGATATCTGGAATGGACTAAAGGAAAAGGTGATAATGGCAAAGAATGTACATCAACTTAAGGAATATAGATACGGAGACAGAACCACACGAGTGTAGCTCAGGTCCTGTATACTACAACTAGGTAAATACTACACAAAATTGCGGCGACGACAGCTGACGGATATAAAGAAACTTATTAATTAGTGTTGAAAATAGAAGGTTTCCCTCCATTTCCAAGTCCTTTGCCATTGTGGATGGGCTTAGGGACCAGAGATTGAGGTCTGATGCTGCGAAACTATGGGCTTCAGTCTCCGGTCCAATCAATATTCGCTTGGCCTCTTTCTTTTTCTAGCTTTACTTCTTGTTACATCTATCTTTTCTTCTTAACCTCTCACTATCCCCTTCTTTCTTTAAAGTGTAAGGGATGTGCAAAGAAGATGAAAGGCTAACAACAAGTTCAGTCATGAAGATGCCATCACTGCCATGGGCACAGTATACCCTCCCTTTTACAATGTCCTTACTCTTCAGGAGGTTTATGGGAGGCACACCAGTTATATATCCCACTCACACTTGACTCACCATGGCCAATTATCAAAATTCAAAACTAACAGGCACACTGGGAAATGCACCTCAAAAAATTCATCCCTCCTAACTTCTGTGGCTTTAACAAGTACACAGCTCTGAAAACTCCTAACCACCCATCTGTCAACTCCCTCGTCTCTCACCTCTTTAACCTATTTATCAAATACCAATCCCTACTTCTACATCTGTATCTTCCTCAAGTATAACCACCTCACAACCATATATACTTCCAAAAAGTAAAAACCACTCAACAACTCTATCCTGGCTTCTTCCTCTTCTATAACTCAGACTGTCCTCTCCTCCTCTCACCCTCGCCCACGCCCATCCACTACCACTAAATACTAATCACCTTAATTTATCCAATTTCTTTGGTCTTCGCTGATGAAACAAAAACTTCCATATCCCTGTTCATGCTCCATACTCAAAAATCACTTTCCAATTTCATAAATGTATCCAAAGACAGGTGGGAAGGGTAACCTTCCACACACGGCCTGACAGACCTCGCTTATGTTGAGATTTCCATTCTTGGGAATTTCCATGTTCACCAGCGTTGGCTTTCATCCTCTTTCACTGACAAACCTGGTGAACAAGCCTTCAACTTTGCTATCATCTATGACCTAGAGCAGCTGGTGCAGTTCCCTAGTCGTATCCTTGACCACCTTGGAGACACCCAACATTTATCTTTTTTTAACTTCCAATCCTTCAGCTTACTTTGTCAAAGTCTCCTCTCCCTTGGGTTCCTCCGATCAAAATCTTATTTTCGTTACCTGTTCTATCGCTCCAGTGCAGCCTCAGGTCCCGCCTAAACAGAGGTGCTTCTAGCAATTCAACTCTGCTAAGTAGGAGGACCTAAGGCAGTACTATTCTCATTTTCCTAGGGGTAATTATTGCTTCCGGGTCAGAGCTACTTCTCTTTGTACCAAAAGCATAACAAAAGTTATTGTCTCTGGCATGGAGGCATACATTCCTCACACTTTCTCTATTACTAAAGCTAAAAGGCCCTGGCTTAACTCTTCTTGTTCTCATGGTGTCAATGATAGAGAGGCGGCTCACAAACAGTACCGTAGCCATCCATCTGCTGAAAGTCATGCCCTTTATATTTCTGTCTGTAATCATGCCAAATATATTCTCCAATTTACAAAAAATTATTTCATCAATAGAAACTGTCAAAAGCTTTCCAATTCTAACTCTTCTCGTGATTTCTGGCATCTAGCTAATAACATCTATTTAGTCAATAATGTCACTCCTTTACTTCAACCAGACGGCTCCACAGCTGTCTCTTTTTTCTCTAAAGCTGTACTTTATGCTCAAATCTTTGCTGCCAACACTAATTCCGATGATACTAGGCCTATTCCTCCTATTCTTCCACTACTTCATCCTTAGAATTAAAATTCTTACGTTTTTCATGCCTTCTCGGGGCTTAATTCTCGGAAGGAATAGATGGAGTTCCACCTGTTCTCAAAAAATGTGCTTCTGAGCTCGCTCCCTGCCTAATCAAACGTGTTCGTCCGTGTCTCTCTACTTCTATCTATCCTTGCTTGAAGTTTACTCACATCCAACCTGTCCCTAAAAAGATTGACCGATCCAATCCTTCAAACTACAGCCCAATAGCTTTGATTTCCTGTCTTTCTAAAACGTTTGAGTTTGTCCCTAATATGAAGATTCTTGGTATAGTCTTAAGGACTTCCTCATAGCCATGGTGGTCCACCGCTGCTCCCGATCCTGGCGTCTCAATCTCTGAGGTCCACTTGATCTAGTATGGTGTTGTAGATCTTGCATCTGGCCGTATAGCCCAGCACTGGGGGTTCGTCTGGCACCATCAACAGGAACTTATCGACACCAGATTTGAATTTCCATACAGGGCAGCCAGTAATTCTCACCTCTCTTGGTAGGACATTGATGGTTTTAGGTCCCTCGTAGGTAAGACTAGAAGCCACCAGGATCCTGATCCTCTCTGGTTGATAAGCTTTGCCTTAAACACTTGCTACCAGTCCTCTCGGTGATATATGGTTGCAGTGCAAGCAGTGCGGGATTTGGTACCTGCCCCTCCAGGATCTTCCACATGTAGATGACCACCCGGTACCTGTCCTTTCTCTGCTGCTGTTAGTACAGCCCTAACTCTTTGAGTCTGTCCCAGTAGCTGAGGTCTCTCATGTCTCTGATCTGTTTTGTGTACGCCCTCTGAACTCCTCCAGTAGCTGAATGTCACCCCTCTTGTGTGGTGACCATAGCTGGCTGCAGTAGTTCAGCAGGAGCTGTATTAGGGTCTTCTATAGGGTCAGCATTGTTTGGGGTTCCCTGGTAGTGAAGTTTTTAGCATCCAGCCTGTCATCCTTTTAACTTTTCTCGCTATCTCCGTAATTTGATGGTGGAAGGAGCAGTATTCACTGATGTGCACACCCAAGCATTTGATTTGTGGCTGTGCACAGATTTCTTGGCCTCCTTCAGTGTATAGTTTTGTAGTTTCCTTTATATGATGGTTTTTGCCGTGCCTTAATTAATATTTCAAACTTGCCTTCATTGAAGCTCATATTATTTGTTATTGCCCAAGCATACACTTAGGGAGGCGGTAGTGCAGTGGTCAGAGTTTGGGCATGCAAACCTATGGTTCTGGGTTTGATGCCCCGATATTTGCTGGCCACTTTTCTATCTTTGGTATTACTGCTGAGTGGCCAAAGATTACCCAAAATTGCTGCCATACACTGTCCTCAAACAGGATTTGCAATGTTTATATGCATTTGTGGCAGTGCAGCAATTAGCCTCTTGCACTCATCATCAGAGAAAACGTGAGAAAATCGGGTCGTATAAAAACAGTTCTCACCCAGCTTTCAGACTGGTCGGACGTAGCCACTGCTCGAGTTTTGCCACGTCAGGAGGCACACACCTGTGTTCTGCCATTTTTCGGGATGAGGGTTTCTTGCATCCCTCGCTTTTCGGGAGCCTCACTTGTGGGATTTTCCGGTCCTCAGTCGCAGTCTATCCACCCTACAGGTGCTATCCCTAAATGTCCGAGACTTCCATCGCCTTGCAGCGGGTCATTGTTGGGTTCCAACTCATCGTCTCGAAGTGCTTCACGGGGTGGTTTTCTTCCCTGTAAGACTGCCCGTCACTCCATTCCACCATTCGCCTCTGTTTCTGCTACAACCACACCTCCCAGTGCTGTTGCAATGCCTGTTGCAGCCCTTGAGCCGCTCTCTCTGCCCCTGACGATGATGGCTTCACCACGGTGTCGAGCAAGCGACGCCGTACTCGAACCACCCAGGCCACCATGATTGGTGTCTCATCTCTGCAACCGGTCTCCTTAGAACAGGAATTTCCTGCATTCCGAGTCCCCGTTCAAGACATCCTACGACGCCGTGGCTGCCCTTGAAGAGGCTTGCCCTATTCTGGTGATGAGATGCCTGCTGGGGAAGGATGGCAGCTTTGTAATTTCCCCAAATCCACCGAGACCTTCCAACACCTGCAGGATGTTGCAGTTAACTGCAGCACGACCAGGGTCAAGTAGGTTCAGCTTCATCCCTATATCAACACCACGAGTGGCGTAGTCATGGGCTATCCCCTTCGTCTACCCACGGATTTACTACTACGCCATCCCCAAGTCGAGGAAGCTACCCGCTGCCAGACACCCCGCACCAAAGAGGCCACACGCCAAGTCACCATCACACGTGGTCCTCTCCTACTCCAGTTGTCCTTGGACAGCTGGGGGACTTTCTATCTCCGTCCCTGGGTGCCGGAATCCGACAACCACCAAGTGCGACTCGTTCCACTCAGACGATCATCCCGCTTTGCACCACACCCTCCTCACCACGCATTACCCCTTCATCTCAACAAGTCCGTTGCACTTCCTTCACTCAGACACCCGCCAGGTCTCAGCAGACTTCCTCTTCGGCGTACAATGAAGAGACACGCTACTACCAGCTGCCAGCAGAATCCTTCCAAGCCATTGAAAAAGAGTTGGCAAACGGTCTCTCCTCGACACTCGCCGGTGCTCTTGGTTTCCACGTCTCCCCTGCCATCTTCAGCCAAGCAATACAGACAGTCATTGATAAATACTTCGACAAGATGAGGACCTGCTCCATCTCAAATTTGTAGCAGCTGCCGTCTCCATATCTGCACTTCACTGACGGGCTCTTCGCTAACCCGTGTCCTTCCCTATGAAGGACAATAGAAAACAATAACAACAACTATAACAATTCTAAACCTGAGCCACTAACGGGCAGAAGCTGACAATCAATGCCTACCGGCCCCAAAGGTATATGATGTAAAAAGAAAATAATATACTATGTTGAGGTCTTGTTGGAGGCGAGGCACTTCTTCAGCAGTGGTGATGGGAAGACTCACACTGGTGTCATCAGCAAAGAAGGAGAGGAATGAGCCCCCACACCCTCTCACCAATGTCCCCTATATGGATGAAAAAAGAGAGGGCCCAGCACTGAACCCTGTAGCACTCCACTGATCACCTCTGCTTTTTGTGACTTGCACCTATCCACTGTGACTGCTCGAAGGCGTCCTGTAAGGAAGGCGTGAGTCCACACTCCCATCTTCCTGTTATGCTAAAGGCCTTGATCTTGTGTGGTAGGATGCCGTGGTCAACTTTGTCAAATGCTTTGCAAAATCAGGGAACACGACATCCACGTTCCTTCCCTTGGCCAGGTTGTGGAGGACCCAATTATGATGAGCCAGGAGTCCCTTCCTCTCCTGAATCCATATTGGCTGTATTTGAGTAGGAGGTGGTCCTCCATGTATGCACACTTTTCAAAAATTTTGATGAGGTGAGAAGTGAGAGAGCTACAGGTCTAATTTTTCGGTAGGTTCCTATCTCCACCTTTAAATATTGGGCACAAGGTAGTATTTTTGAGCTGCTCTGGGATTAATCCGGTGTCCAGGGAGCATCGCCACAGCTTGCACAGTAGTTGTGCTAGTGTTTTACTGCACTTGAAGAATAGAATGGCTGGCCCTCCATCTGGACTAGCTGCTGAGTTTGGTTGTAATTCCTGTGTGGCCCTTTCTATGTCCTCTGCTGTGATGGTGATGTTTGTGAGTTGGGTTTGGTGCATGTCATCAACAAAGAACTCAATAGCATTATTTATGATATTGTGTGAGTGGGGGGCACTGAACACAGTTGGTTGTACTGTTGCAGCAAAAGTTGGCATGTTGTCTTAGGGTTTGTTGATACGCTACCCTCATTGTTTCTCAGTGGACCAATCTGTGTTTTAATTTTTGAGTATCTTTTGCAGTAACCGAAGAAGTATTTTGGGTTTTGTTTGATGTTATTTACTGCCCAGTTTTCTTAATTCATCCCTTGATTGGCATGGGACTATTTCAGCATCTGCTCAGTTTCAATTATTTTTGCCGTGATTGCCCTCTTCCTGCCCTCATTGTACGTGCTTATCAGCTGTTTGTTGAGAGAGGCTCTCTTTCTCATGAGAATTTTTCGATCTATGAGGCATCTGCACTGCATCCACGAACTGATCACGAAGGAGGACCGTAATCATTGCTTCACTTGCCCCAAGACACGTTTTACGCACTAATTGTTCCAAATCCTGTGCGAGCTGCGTCAGCGTCTCATCAAGGCCCCTGATCCTGGCCCTGAAACGTGGTTTGTACGCTTCCGTTTGGTGCTGGTGGCCATAACGCGTCTCCAGCGCAGCTGGCACGCTGCTGAAGAAGTTGTTTCCCAGGAGCCAGCAACATTGCGTTGGTGACTCAAAGAATCAAGATAGTCAGAGGAGGAGAGCTGATGAGACGAAAAACCTTAAGACTCCACACTGTTTAGTAAAACCCCTCCAAACATGAGAACTATACTCCATACATAGACTGATAAGGCTCCTGTACAGAGCAAGCAACCGGGAGGGAGAGAAAAATGGACGCAGACGCTTATAGGACACCTAACTTCTCGGAAGCTGATTTAGGAAGAGTAGAGATATAAAATTGCTAGTTTAGATGTCTAGTAAAGGATAGACTGAGTGTTTAATGTGGAGGAGAGGAGCAGTTGTAGAAATTGATTTTTTGAGGCATTGAACAAAACCAGGTTTGCTCTGACCCAATCAGAAACCAGTGAAAGATCAGAAGTTAGGCGACCTATAGCCTCGCCTTAAATCACTTAATTCTTGTTGGGTTGGGCGTCTGTTGTACGACGTTGAAAAATGCAAGGTGGTGTCATCAGCATAGGAGTAGATTGAGTCAGATTTAGGAGATCATTGATGAATAATTGAAAGAGAGTGGGTGATAAAACAGAACCCTGAGAACACCACTGTTGATAGTTTTAAGAGAAGAACAGTGACCGTCCACTACAACAGCAAAAGAACGGTCAGAAAGGAAACTGGAAGTGAAGGTACAGAGAGAAGGTTTAGAAGTTTAGAAATTAAAGATTTATGCCAGACTCTATCAAGGGCTTTCAATAGGTCTAGGACTCTAGGCTAACAGCAAAGGTTTCACCAAAGTCCCTAAAAGAGAATGACCAAGATTCAGTTAGAAAAACAAGATCACCAGTAGACCTTCCTTTCCGAAAACCATACTGGCAATCAGAGAGAGGGTTGTGAGCTGATAGATGTCTCATTATCTCCATTGCTCTACTTATTTTACTGTTTAGTGGTTTCATCGCTACCAACAGCTCAGCCAGGATCATTTCTGCACCCTGTACCACAGTAGCACGCTCGCCGGCACAAAACTTTCGCCAACACCCACAGACACTGCACAATAATCCCACTCCTGAATCCAATGTTACTCACCTCGCTCAACTCAGCCAGGCAGAATAACTTAACCAAGGTTCGGTGTCTGTAGATGTGGGAAAAGTACTTACCACGGTGAGCTGTATTACCCGACAGCCATCACTCTTGATTCCGGTACGCTTCTCAGCAGTAGGAAAGGCACAAACAAGCTCACCAGGACCACAGAAACACTCCTGTAGGTTGTAGTAGGAGGCTGTCTTACTCACGCACCGGCTAGGACTGACTATGAATGTCTCTGTCCTGTGGCTGTCCTCTCTCTCTCTCTCTCTCTCTCTCTCTCTCTCTCTCTCTCTCTCTCTCTCTCTCTCTCTCCGTGTGTCTGATTCTGTCTGATCTTTCCGTCCATGGTGTCATTTATATATGGTGATTGCACCATGTCACGCCATCCTGATGTCAAACAGCTCTATATTACATTGGAAGGGTTTAAATACAACCCCCCCCATACACACACGTAGTTACTTAAATTCGGGTGGTTATTGTATTGTTGATTTTTCTGCTTGTTTTCTACTCAGCCCTTGTGAATGGCTGAGTGTAATGACTCGTTGTCGTCATCTCCCCCTCCCCCTCGTTTTGGCCCTTCCTTTCTTCTGCTGCCCCAGACATCAATCTGAGATGAGATGAGCTCTCTGTTACTGTGTGGAGACAGAGCGGAACTACAAGCTGAAATAGCCATAAGTAGGGAAGTAGTTAGCAAGGAAATAGATAGACTTAAAAAGACTAAATCTCTAGGGCCGGACGACATTTTTCCGAGGATTCTTAGGGAATGTAGAGAAGAACTCGTTAAACCTGTTGCGACGATTTTTAGAGAATCATTGGACACAGGAGTAGTCCTAGGCTATGGAGGCAGGCAAATGTAGTTCCTATATTCAAGAAAGGAGATAAGGCAAAAAGTAGTAACTACCGCCCAATTAGTTTAACATCAGTGGTAGGCAAGATGTTAGAAGCTATCATAGCAAAAGCAATTAGAAAACATTTAGATGAACACAAGCTAATTAGACATAGTCAACATGGTTTTAGCAAGGGGAAGTCATGCCTCACAAATGTATTATCCTTCTATAGGAAAGTATTTGAAACAATAGATAAGGGGGGCGAGTATGATATAGTTTATTTGGACTTCAGTAAAGCCTTTGACAGAGTATCCCATAGGAGACTGTTAAGTAAAGTTAAGGCTCACGGCATAGGTGGGAAGGTACTAGAATGGATTAGGGGATGGCTTACTGGTAGGGAACAGAGAGTACAGATCAATGGGAAGAAATCATAATGGGGTAATGTCACTAGTGGGGTACCACAGGGATCAGTACTAGAACCGTTGTTATTCATAATTTATATAAATGACTTAGAGACAGGAATAAACAGTGATATCAGTAAATTTGCCGATGACACAAAGATAGGAAGACCGGTAAAGAATTTAGATGATGCTAGGATGCTGCAGGATGACTTAAATAGGTTGTACGAGTGGTCAGAGAAATGGCAGATGCAGTTTAATGTTAACAAGTGTAGCATTATGAGCGTAGATAAGGGTAATAGGTCTGTAGACTACACATTAAATGACACTACCTTAGGAAGGTAGCAGTGACTTGCACCCCAGGGAACAGTGTATTATAGCTAGAAATAGGGCCAACAAGATACTGGGATTTATTAGTAGGTGTGTGACAAATATGAGTTCTGAGGTCATTCTGAGGTTGTATTTAGCGCTAGTTAGACCCCACCTAGATTATGCAGCTCAATTTTGGTCTCCTTATTATAGGAAGGATATAGACTCCTTGGAGGCAGTTCAGAGAAGAATGACCAAGATGATTCAGGGGCTGAGAAATTTACCCTACAAAGATAGGTTAAAACGTCTTAATCTCCACTCCCTAGAGAGAAGGAGGGCAAGAGAGAATATGATTGAGGTTTCCAAATGGGTAAAAGAAATTAATAAGGGAAACATTGATCAGGTTTTAGAATTTAGTAGCCAGGATAGAACACGTGGAAATGGATACAAGCTAGAAAAACTTAGATTCAGGACAGACATAGGTAGATATTGGTTCACTAATAGAGTTGTGAACGATTGGAATAGGCTGGATAGACACGTAGTAAATGCTGAGTCAATAGGTAGCTTTAAAAGACGGTTGGATGAGATGGATGACAGGTGGGATAGCAAAATATTGGATTACTCCAAGGGTGGGGGATAAGGAACTGCCTCGTGTAGGTCATTAACTGGCCTCTTGCAGTCTCCTCATTTCTTATGTTCTTATGTAAAGATCTCTGCGCGTCTTTTGTCTCCCTCTCACTTTGGAGCTTGACAGTCGCTTCAACTCGCTTGGGCGACGTCTGTCTGTAAGTGCTGGTGCTCGGGAGTGTTAGGGAAGCTAGTTGGTTGACTGGAGAGAGAAAACTCGACTCCAGTTGAGTATATTGAAATAAAGAAAATAATGAAAATAAAAGGTTTATAATAGTTATAGCTAAGCGACCTTAAGAGAACGGGGGTACCACACGTACCACACGTCTTAAGGAGAGACCGCTACATGTCCACACCCGTCACGGCCTCACCCGCATCGTGCGGTGTATTCCTCTCCAGGGACGGGACTGCCTTTCCATGTACTACCCCAGCCCAAGATCCAGATACACCTATCTGAATCTTGCCTTAGTCGACATCCCTCTCCATTTCCCTGTCGCTCGTTACCGTCAGATTTGACATTTTGCTGGACGCTGCATTCACCATTAGAGCACCAGCTACCTCGTGGGCCTGTTTGTATGGAATTGTCATTTCTAAAGTACCTGTTCTGCTTGAGTGGATATTTTTTTGAGTGAATTGAATGTGTTCAATGTTCCTGCACAGTATTTGTTTTCGTCATATTTCCTTTGACTTATGGTGGTGGTAGATTCTCCCCGAGATTAGATTAAAGCAGTTGACGACGTGCTTCTTCTTTAATCCGTTCTGCTACCAACGAACCTCCTGACCTTTACATGCACCACGACGTGAAACTTGCCCCAGACTGTATAACGGGGTGCAATTCTAGGCTTCGTCACAATATCAATTTAAGAAGTGGATTGCAAACTAAGTTGGAAACATATCTCGTCTCACATTGTTATTATCAATTATGGATAATATTTCTTTTAAGACTTCTTGTTTGTTGTTCCCTACCAAAACAGAATTTCTAGGTTTTCACAGCTGCTATTTGGGTTGGACATAAGATGACTGCCTTGCAAGGAGACGACGAGTCTCTAAGTAGTCAGATATCACTTAAAACAGACGAGACCTTCCCTTTAACAAAACCACCACCATACTGGGTCGCAGGGTTTCACACATGACATTCACGTGACCTTCACACTACATACCAAAAATATGGTATCAAAAGCGAGCAGAAAACTCAGTGACCTCAGAACAGTCACCTTTAGGCCAAAGAACGCAGCGTATCATCGACAAATAGTTAAATACACACTACATTTGTACCTGTGCCTTCAAAGCATAGGTAAAAACTATTACTACTTGAGAATACTAACAGGTAAAAAAAAAAACTGCACACAAATATTACTGAATAAAAATAAGAATAATTAACTCATTCATAAAAAAAAAAATCAATAATGTAAAAATAAGTTAATACATCAATCAAATGGAAAATGTAAAAATCAATGAGTCAATGAAATCAATAAAAGTAGACAAGAACGGAGAATAATGAGTAGGTGCACTTAAACCATTATTTGCGTCCTGAAACAATGATATTCTTTACATGTCTCATGAAGATGAAAGGCACACACACGCCGAAGTTTTACACAGTACACAATACATCTCATCACACAATAGCAGCCACCAGAAAAAAATACAACCAATTTCCAACAAACTATAGTAACAACAACAACACACACACACACACACACACACACACACACACACACACACACACACACACACACACACACACACCGAGTTGGTGTCATGATAATGATAAAAAAAAATCCACGACAAAAGTGGTAAATGTAGAATATGGAAGGAAAAAAAAGAAGGAATTGATAAGTGCACAAACTGATAAAATCCGAAGAAACTAGAAAATAGTAGCTGCATACGTCCCCCCAAAACAAAAAATTGGACCAAAGATAAACACGAAGAATTAATTGAATATACCCTAGAAAGTTTAGAAAAGACAATTAGAAGCAGCAAAAGGATAACATTGGCGGGAGATTTTAATTGTAGTGAAGTAAGATAGAGACGTATGAAAGCGGAGAAACAAATACTTGGGGAAGTAGATTATTGAGACTATCAATGAATAATACAATGATACAATGTGTAACTCACGATACAAGATATTATTTACTAAAAGTATTAATCTGGAAAAAATATATAAATTATGAGTGCTCTTTTGGAAGCAGTGGTGGAAACTGAGATAAAGAGAGGAGATATGGAAGTAAGAAAAAAAAAGCAGGAGTAATCATATAAAAAGAAAAAGAAATTATGCAATAGCAAACTATATTGAAATTTTTAAAGTTTTTCAACGAAACTAATTAGACAAGAATGAAGGAACTAAAGGACGTGAAAGATAAATATGATTTCTTCCTGGTGACATACGAACGAGGAGTCAAGGAACTCGTTCCATTTTATAAAGTAAGAGTAAAAAGATAAAAAGAATAGTTTAATGCAAATTGTGATAAAGCAAAAAAGGAAAGGGATGAACTATAGAGCATGGATGAAAATTAAAAGAAAATGAAAGAAGAATATGAACTAGCAAGGATAAGAATAAAAGAACAGAAGAAAGTAAGGAGGTTGCAAGAGGCCAGTTGACCTACATAAGGCAGCTCCTGTATACCTAACTTCTACCTACTATCTGTTTTCTTTATCCATAGATATTTCTAACCTTTTCTCAAAAGTATTTACTGTTTGTTCCACTTTACTACCCTTGTAACCCTAAGATTCAATCATAAGGCAGGAGGTGTCCGTAATGCATCCTTTATTCATGGCCATGGACGGTGAAGATGATTAACTGTAAATGTTACAATGCATTCAACATACTAAACAAAATACAAAACTAAACCAAAACAAATAATCATAGTTAATATATATACATATATTCTTATGCACAAAGATCTTACAACTTACACAAATGAGAAAGGGCAATGTTTGCTAAGATGAATATAACAAAATCTATAAAATAACATGAATATAACAAATGTGGAAACACTCACCGAACAATGTGGACTCCTACTCTTAGGCCAACACAAATTGTCTCCCATATAGATGAGAACAGAAAGTCTCTTAATCACCCACTGCTATGCCAGCAATTCGACAACTCAAGCCTGTTACCAATGGCACCACAGGCACAGGCAAGGGAGGCGAAGGTGGGAGTGAGCTATAGCTGGTCACTCAACTCCTCGGTTATCTACTGAGAACACACTGTCTGGCTTCTGTTCACTGCTGCCCTTCATCGAATTCGGAACGACCTTTGAACTAGTTTCAAATCCTTTCTCACCACACAAAGCATGTTCGAAACAACACAAAATAACGATCATATGCACTGCTCTTCTTTATTGAAGGGAAATAAGCATAACAAGCATTTTGACCGTTACAAACCTATTAGTGAACCAGTTTTTACTTATCTCTTTCATGAATCTGAACTTATCTAGTTTAAAACCATTTTTTCGTGTTTTGACTTTATCCTTGACTATGAAACCTTATTTATGTCCCCTTTGTTGAAATACTTGACCTATTTAAACACTTATATAAGATCTCCACGTACCCTACGACTTTATATAAAGCGTAGATTGAGGTATTTTAATCTATCTTTCTAAGTAAAGTTCCTTATCCCCTGAATCATTTTTAGTTTGTTCTGTTTCTGGTTTATCAATATCCATGCTATAATACATAGACTATAAGGCCTAACTAACGCCAAGTAAAGTCTTAGGATTACATTTGCTGATCAATTACTTACGCTCCTGGTGATAAAACCAAGTAACTTGTTAGCTCTGTTCTTGGCGCTAATACACTGCTCTCTGGGCCTCAGCTCCTGACTTTTTTTTCTACATCACAAACCGTTGGCACCAGTAGGCTTTATGGAGGCTAAGATGGAATACCTCTTGCCCGTTATTTGGTGTAGGCTTAGATTTTTTTTATAGTGACGCCTCGAATGTTTACGTTCTCTCTTGAATATGTTGAGAACGAGAGAGGATATTGCTGCTACAGCCTCAGATGCCTCAAATGTAAATCCCGTCTGAGGACAGTAGGGCAACAATTTGGGTAGCCTTTAGGTCGTTTTTGGCTTTGGTAATACCAAAGAAAGAAAAGTGGCCGGCGGATATCGGGACTCGAACCCGGGACACTAGGTTCGCATGCGCGAACGCTAATCACTGTACTACCACACTTGAGTCATTTTCTGAATTCGATTTACTTATGTCTACTCCGTAGAGTATATCGATGTTGTGATAAAACACAGGCCTTATTCCAAGGCTTTATTCAACACAGAATCTTTACCATAGGTAATCTGCAACAACAGAGAGAAACCTGCTTTAGGAATATCAAAGACAAAACATAAACAAATCTGACACAAGAACACAACATAATATATAACACTGAAAATATTGTACATAGTTGATGGTACCTACTTAACAGGGAGAGCACTGGCAGGATACTGACAGCTACTACCCAATATGGCTGCTGTTTATACTTCTCCACACAGTGTTGCGACATCAATGATTACAATGATGCCATCCTAACCATAACATTCTCCCTTGCCCTAAAAATCTATAGTACAGTCTTTATAGATCTAAGCGGTTGGGTGGGCGACGTATACGCCCGGACCTTCATAGTTCTGAAACCTCCTCACCAGGTTCGGCAGACGCTGAAGGTGTTGAAGTAGCATGTGGGGTCGTGTCAACTGCTTTGGTAGGAGTAGTGTCAAGCGACTTTCTTGGAGAGATCAAGACATCTTCTGCAGCATCCACAGTGGTATCTTGGGGTCCTTTATCAACACGGGTCTCAACTGGGGCTAAGTGCCGAATAGACACCGTAGTCTCTTCGCCCTTTTGGTTGCGAATGTGAGCATATTGCGGATTTGCCTGAAGAAGCTCCACTTTTTCAACAAGAGGGTCGGTCTTGCTTATCCGAACATGACCCTTTAGAAGAACTGGTCCGGGATGACATAGCCAGGAGGGCACTGAAGTTCCAATAGGGGAGCGACGTTAATAGTTGAGCAGTCTCTCATGTGGGGTAGCATTTGTAGCTGTGCACAGTAATGAACGAACAGAATGAAGAACATCAGGTAGAACAGCTTGCCAGCACTGACTAGGTAGACCACAAGACTTGAGAGCCATTGTAATGGCTTTCCATATTGTACCATTAAACCGCTCCACTTGACCATTGCCTTGGGGGGTTGTAGCTTGTGGTTCTGCTGCAGGAAATTCCCTTACATATCAAAAACTCTTGGAGTTCTTTACCCATAAAAGATGATCCCCTGTCTGAGTGGATGTAGGCAGGAATGCCAAAAACAGAAAATAAATGAGAAAAACAATTAATGATGGTCGAAACAGTCATATTTGCACAAGGGAACACAAAGGGAAATCTAGAATATTCATCTATGATGTTAAGAAAATATCGATTTTTGTCAGTACTGAGCAGAGGTCCTTTGAAGTTTATATTCAACCGCTCAAAAGGTTGAATAGCTTTTATGAGACAAGTCTTTTCTGGATGATGAAAGTTTGGTTTGACCTCTGCACATACTTTACATGATCTGGTCACCTGTCGCACATTTTCCACTGAGTAGGGCATATTCTTAGGCTTAACAAAATGGTACAAGCTGGTGACCCCAGGATGACACAAAGCCTCGTGGAGGATTACTAATGAGTCCTGGCCATTACATGCTGCCCCACAGTGGGACCTAGAGAATATATCAGGGGAAATGTTTTCTGGACCAGGTCGGTACATAATGTCAAAGTCATAGCAAGATAGTTCCATTCGCCAACGCAATATTTTGTCATTCTTTATCTTACTCTTATGCTGCTTGTCAAACATAAACTTCACAGATCACTGGTCGGTCCTTATAACATAACGCCTGCCTGTCAGATAATGCCTCCAATGGCAAACTGCTTCAATGATGGCCTGGGCTTCCTTTTCTATGGAAGCATAGCACTTCTCAGGTCCCTGAAATGTTTTTGAAAAGAAGGCTACTGGACGTCCATCCTGGAAGAGAACTGCTGCAATGGCAACTTCAGATGCATCAATTTTCACTTCAAACGGAAGCGACTCATCTATTGCTTGAACTACTGAATTTTCAATGTCCTGCTTGAGAGTGTGGAAGGCATCCTCTGCTTCATTGGTCACAGGGAATGTAGTGGTGCTGCTCAGGGGACGAACCTTGCTTGAATGGTCGTAGATCCAATGTGAGTAGTATACAAAAAGGCCCAGGGTTCGACGGAGTGACTTCTTGTCTTGAGGGACTAGCAATTCACGTAGGGATCGAAGTCGTTCGGGATCTGGACGTTTCTCTCCTCCTTCCACCACATAACCGAGGATGCTAAGCCTTTTTGTTGAAAAAAAAAAAACTTTTCCTCATTGTAGCTTATGTTTTTCCTTTTAGCAGCCTCTAGGAACTTCTTGAGGTTAGCATCATGCTCCTCCTGGGTCATACCACAGATAGTAACATCATCTAAGTATGCATAAGTTCCAGTGAGTTGTTCCTCTTGAATTAATGAATCTATGATCCGCTGGAAGCAGGCTACCCCATTGGTGACACCAAATGGGACACGAGTAAACTGGTATAGGCCACCACCAGCCTCGAGTGCCGTGTAAGGTTTATCTTCCTTCCTAATAGGGACCTGATGATAGGCACTCTGTAGGTCAATAGTGCTAAAAACATGGTACCGAGCAATTTTGTTCACGG